>JZLH01S0359675.1:0-15515 GCA_001188425.1 Eucidaris tribuloides
GGTTAAATATCAATTAAAGACAGAGCTCTTGATTTGCACAGGTTACAGTTCTTATTCAGATTTGATCCAGTGAAAGGAAGATAGATAAAAATATGGTGTTCAAAATTTTGGAGGTTATATGATCTCTAGTTTTCAAAATATAAACGATAGGCCAGGCCATTTACATCCGACCTGTATGGTTAAGGATGGAATTCTTCATTTGCAAAGGTTAACATTTTTGTTCAGATTTGATCCAGTGAAAAAAAAGAAAGATAAAAACATGGTGTTCAAAATTTGGGGGGTTCATATGATCTCTACTTTTTATAAATGATAGGCCAGGCCATTTGCTCAAGTTGCATGTTAAGCACATACTGGATTCCAGGCAATGGCTGAATGGCTGTAGCTTTCACCTGCATACTATTAAATTGTGAATAATTCACCTGTTCCTGCATAGCTGAGGCCATTTGGCACTGGTCCAGCTTTACTTTTGTTTGTTTTTGACCTGGTACAAGCATTCATTAGCATGGATGGAATATGTGTTCACTTGATGATACCACAATAACGTCTGGCAACTAGCCTAGTATAATGGTCGCATAAAATCAAATTTACAATGTGTCGTAACGACGTGCTTATTTAAATCAAGTTTTTAATGGTTATTATTTTCAAAACTGACTTTTCTGCCACAAGGTCTTGTGCAATGTTTAGATAAGTGTGAATGACTACATTATGAATGATTACAACCCCTTTTCTGGATTGAGCTCATTTCGGGGTGTGCAAGTCATAAACACAATCTTTAAATATCAGTTAGGCCCCAAATATGAATTTGATGGAAATCATGAAATTCTGAAAATTATCCGGTCACAATTATTATTGTCAATTAGTGTTAATACAAGCTGACAATTCAAATTCAAGGACTTTTCAAGACTTTTTGAGGACTCCCTAATCTTCACAAGAATTCATTTACGTTCACTGCAAATTATCAAATATAAAATATAAAACATTTTCTAGGACTTCACAACCAAATTTCAAGAACCTTTCATGACAAAATTGACATTGAATTTCATAGAATAAATATATATCTTTATAAAAAGACATTTAACTTATTTGTACTAAAGTAAAAAAAATCAATCACGTTTGAAATTAACCAACAAAATGTAGCACTACACCAAATCTTACCCAATACATCGGCAGGAGCTTGTATATCACACTTGTACATTGCATCCATGAGCCGTTGGGGGCGTGTCTGGAATGCGATGCGGCACCCCTCCTTGATGGTCGATATCACCTGACCCGACAGTGGTCCGTAGACGCCAGACATGGGCTGCTGGTTTACCCCGGGACTCTGGGGTATGGGGGACGCAAACAAAGGTGAGCCTATGGGTGGGGAGCCTATGGGTGGGGAACCTATAGGTGGGGAACCTATGGTAGGTGACCCAAAAGAGAGGTTACTTAGGATCTGTGATGATCCTATATGGACTCTTCTGTCATCATTAGTACTGGATTCACTATGAGGTATTGTGACCGATACATTATCACGATTGCACTCGGAGATGTTGGTAATATTTGCACTTGACGAGTCACTTTCCACATTCCCAACATTGTTTGTGATATCTACTCCACCGGTCTGCTGATCTACTAATTGCACTTCAGTCCTGTTTTCGACAGATTCAGTAATGCCCTGTTTGTTCCTGGGAAACTGAGATGCATCTTTCTCCGTCCCTGCAGATTTCTCGATATTTGTTTCCATCTCCCATTTCTCGATTGCAAAACACACCCCCATCATGGGTTCCTCGCATATCGGACCTGCCAGCGTCGCTAGCTGGAATCCGCTCACGATGCTGTTGTCGTACTCCTTCAAACGGCATTCCTCAGGAACGTCGTCGGATTCCAGGCAGCTCCAGATGGAGAAGCGTTTGTAGTCCTCCGTCCTGTTCAGCAGGATGTTGGGCCCGCATCGTCGCGGTCCAAACGCCCAGATCCTGTCCAGGCATCCTCTCCACTTCTTGCCAGCATCTTTGAAAGCGACTTCAAGTTTCGCTTTCAGTTCCCGTAGGCTGGCTAGCGTCGAGGGTGCCAGAACGTCACTTTTTGTCCGATCGCCGGGCTTTGCGGCCAGCACGGACATAGCATGCTGATCAAGGATGCGTATTAATCCTGCGTTATCTTCCAGAATGCCTGTGACGGACTCGGGAAGAGAAATCGCCTTCATTTGAAACATGCACTTCTTGTTGGCGGTGTTGATTTCGAGAAGGCCGTTCTTAAAGATTTCAATTCCTTCGCTCTCGACGTCTGCCAGGGATCGGGTTTTGCGGTGGATTTGGTTGATGTCGTCGATCACCTCGTTCACCATGTCCAGTTTCGGGGGAGGGATGATGGTTTCACGGAAGGGTATGATTGGTGGTGATACGTCAATCTCAATTTTTGCAAACCTGACATTCAAGACAAAATACACAAGGTATTAATGAGATACATGAACAAATCTTGAAGTTACTGACATTGGTCTATAAAATACAATCTAGTCTGTTATGTAGCAGTCTAGCAGAACTTACTGAGGTTCACCTGACTTGCTACTCTTAAGTTTGGCAAGATATGTATGGATAACATAACACTTGAATTATGCAACAGGCTTACTCTTAATTGTATCACAGCATTTTATGGGTAAAAATAGACGTAGGGAAACTGGGTAAAATTTTTACTGTTGTAAAGCACTAAATGATCATTTTGAAGTTCAGTTTTTTAGGGCTTCATTATTACATCAGAGATGTTTATTACATGAAGGATTATGTAGCCCAGACTTTTCACAAATTGTGCCTTGAAGGGCCTTCATAAAATGTAAACACTTCAATGCTTTCTAGTGTTCCATAGCCTCTTTGAGTGGGTGTAAACATTTGGCAATATTCCCTCATAATAATGATAGCTTCTCACCAGAAAAACATATTACGGCTATGCAGCACTCTGGACTCTCATATATTGGAGTATGCAACAGTAGACATCAAATGTATTGACATGAATTTTAAAATGTCAGTTTGATTTTTTTCTTACTTGAAATGGTAAAAAACAATTGTAATTGTAATTTTCTTTTGTTTATGTTAATAGTAATTAAATGACAGCTAATAGCTATTCCACAAATATACTCTATGTCTAGTAGCAAAAAGACAATGTATTCATATTTTCTCAATGACTGCCTGGATTGACTTTATAGCAAGTATGATTTCATTGTTCCACTTTGACATCTCTATTAGAATTTATTTCCTCTCAACTTATTTCCTCAAAATCTCATCATCCTGCAGTATGTAATGGACACAAGTACAAGCATTTAAATGCATGATGCGTGGACATATCAGACTGGTAAATGCCCCACCTTTTCCTGAGATCATCCAGGCATTTTTCCAGGTGGACCTCACCAGCAGCCACGATAACGTGTTCACCAGTCTCCTGTACCAGGACCTCCACACAAGGATCTGCCTGGTTCAACAACTTCATGCCTTGTATCAAAGCCTGCATATCAGCTGAAAGGAAAAGGTAGCAACTCTTACATAATCCACAGACAACGTGCGGTTCGGACAACTTAACGTTTTTAAAATTTCCTGACTTTCCATGAATTTCCAGAGCATAAAACTGTAAATTTCCATGATAGCTTACATTTTCAAAGCATGCAGAAATACAGTGTGGGCCAAAAAACGTGGAACACTAAATTTATCAAATTTTCCCTTTCTTCATCCGGGAGAAATTATGATTTTTCCTATTCATCTGATAGCGTGTTCTTTTCTGAGCAATACAACACTTAGATCTTCAATTTTCATTCAGTGCTTTTAATTTTAGAGGCACTTTTGCAAAGCAGTGCATTTCAGCTTTTCTAGTGGTAAAGCAGTAATGAGGCATCTTATTGATGGCGTCCTATAGAAAGAAAACATATGTGCACACCACTGTTGAAATTACTTTTATTTTTTAGGGAGCCATTTTGAAAAAATCACCAGAGCCATTTTTCATTTTACCAGAGCCATTTTCAGTTTTTCAGAGCCATTCTTTTTTTCAGGATTCAGGTATCATATCATCATGGTTTTGCATCGCAGTTTGCCTTGCTTGTTTAATAACAAATTCATGTATCATTGTATCATGTACTAACTATAATAGATGTATTTCCTATCAGTCTGTCATTTAAATAATGTGTCCATCACTCCATTTACTGATCCGGTGCCGCGCAGCGTTGTGAAAAACAGGACCCTTGGATTATCGGAGTTTCGACTCGATACGCAATTTGTGGCAGTGCCGCGCCCGTGATTAATAAAAGCCCACTCAGTTACATGTCGGAGAGGGTCGCTGCAAGGAAGTAAAGACTGCTGCGCTGGCTGCCTGGCTACTATACGGGCGCCGATGGCAGACCTGGACGAGAGCGATTTTCATGTTTGGAGTCGCTCGGTACTTAGCAGTTTTAGGCAGTTATGAGAGCGATCTCAGAGCAGACGAGAGGGAAATCGCTCGTCGCTCCCATGTATTTTCAACGCTGGTGCACACATACCTAATTTACAAGGTTCACAATAATGGCCCTAAAATGGAAAAGTACCCAGCCAAAATAAACGATCTTGGTGTCATTCTACTCATGAAAGAATATTCTATCAGATGAACTACTTAAAGATGAGCAATTGATTAGGGAAATACCCATATATGTAACTGTCCCACTTTTTCTGGTATACCCTGAATGTCATTACCAAACTCCCACTTCAAGGGCATTTTAAAACTATCTTGAATAAAGGATTTTCCCGTACTTTCAAGAAGAAACTGATGAATTCCCTGACTTTTTACGTCAGGAAGAAAATATTTTTAATTCCCCTTGTTTCCGGAAATTCCCCGACTAATACAAACTCTGCACAAGCTGCATTACAGCACGACTGGCCAACATATTGACTAGTTAGCCACAACAATATTTCATTTCGAACACAAAATAATTTACAAGAAATATAAGAAAAACAATAAAAAAATTTTTTTTAAATAAATAAATAAATATATTAACTAATTAATTCTACAAAAAATGCAATATCTTCAGAACAAGTGAAGGTGTGTTTGCAGTTCTTGTTTGATATATTGGATAAGGCACTAGTGATGCACTACATCCTCTTAGCCTATTGAAAACGGTGGGATATTTCTATGACCTACATTTCTTTTAGACCTCAGAAGCAGTATCGGTAAAATTTTGTTTGTTGGAATGATACATCAAGACTTTTTGAATAATAATAGTGCTAGTATTGTAATATTCTGAAATTCTCTCTTGCCTTTTCATGACTGAGGTCAGAATTCTTACCCAAGTGTTTTGGTTCTATGGCAACCCTGACGATGGGTGGGGCTGCAAACATCATGTCTGTGAAAGCAGGGCAGGCAATGGTGCTGGAAACTGTGGCTGAATTGAGGACCACTTCTTCTAGACCACCGATTCCTGGCAAAGGAGGGGGAAGGGTAGCAAGAAAACAAAGAAGAGTAATGAATGCATTATACCAAATTGGTAATAACCATGGTGATTTATATATTTTATGCCATGACAATAGCATGGAACTTTCAATTCTGTTTCAAAACTTTTTAACAAAGGAAAGTAAATCTAAGGAGATAACACATATTTTCAACATGAAGTTGAGGAAGGAATGAAAATCAATGTTATTGACACACAATACATCCTACAATAATTTTTTACACTCTACATGAATTTTTGTATAAGTAAATTAAATCTATATGGCAACAATCATTACTAAGTCAGTAGTTTTACTGATGTGGTTCATGCATAACTAGTACACGTTTAATAAGTATTTAAAGTGTAAAAAAAATCATAATAATGTAGTTTATTTTACTTGTACACAGTTACTTAATTACTCACAAATCTTTGGTTTTTTTTATTTATGAAAATAACTTTGACATTTTTGTTTGGTGAGGGAGGCAGTGATATGAAAACAACATTGGCTCCATCAATAGATATTTATCAATAAGACCAACAGAACTATGCAGTTTGTAGCACATCTTCAAATCACTTGAATGAAAATAAAACATACTTAATCCAAGTTACATTAAATTATGAACAGCAGGGGCGGTATTCTCGAAAGGTCTTAAGTCAGTTAAGAGTCTTAAATTTCCAGATTCTGGCTTAAATGCTATCTTAACTTCGAGCACCTGACTTAAAGAGGTATTCTCAAAAGTCTTAATTTTGAGCACCCCACTAAATTTACCTCTTAAGTCTAAGACACCTGTTTAAGAGACTTAAGTGAGGCAAGAGCCATAAACATCACAGTTTTAATGATTAAAATGGCAATCAGGAATACTGGAATGGTTTGTCAGGAGAAACCTCTAAATGAATTCAACGACGATGAACTAATTGAAAGATAACGGTTCAAAAGAGCCCGTATTTTTTTGCATAATCGAAGACATATTACCAGCAATAACAACAGCTAGCTGCACCGGGCACAAAAGTGTATGCGCATTTAAGCCTGCGAGACGTGCAGGCTCCGTGGACTTTGCGCGAATTGATAGCACTCGTACGCGTAACACACAAAAAATGCGCATTCGATGTATGAATTACGCACCAACTTCATCAGCTTAGCTTAGTGGGGTGCTTAGTTCTTTCGAGAATATCAATCTAAGAACCCCGCTCAAGATAGCAGGGTACTTAGATACATTTTTCATATATCAGTGCCCGACTTAAGAATTTTCGAGAATACGCCCCTGATCTTAAACTATCATAGTAACACTTAGACTTATCAGAGACACTAATATCATTAAGGATCACGAAGCTCAGCTTTTTTACAACTGGAAACACGGTTTATCAATGCCTTCTAGTTTGTCTTATTTTACTCACCTAGTATATTCCCAGCTGGAATCTCCTCCAGAAGTTCCAGTTCTCTACCCATCAACAGATACAGGTTGTCCACGGTGAATTCAGCTATGTGTCTGCAACTCTCAGAGTTAGCCGGTAGCTCACCCCCGTGTTCTGTCATCTGTTGGTATGAATCAAGTTTGGAATTGAGAGCTGATTTACATTCTTAACCAAGTGGTATGAAATAACCTTCCAAGTACAACTGCAACCAAACATTGCATAAGATATTCTGAGTGTTGCATGGCTGGGGTAAACTTTGATTTTTTTTTTTACTTGGTTGTCTTGTTGATGTATACATTGAAAATTTCAAGAAATATGAATCATCGAAAAGATGAGAGAAACTTCTGACACATGTTCCTCAAGGAAGTTAAACTTCAAATGGCAATCAATCAAAAATAACATCCGAGAAGAGAAAAATTATCACACCTGCTGAAGTTATTTAATAAACTCCAGAAAAAAAGGTCTGAAAACTCAACTTTGATTGATATTACATATTTTTTATTTTAGTTTTTCATGCAGAAATCCTGTATCTTTTTAAAAATCATACCCAATTTTTAGTATTTAGCACAAAATGTACACAACTGTAGGATACAGGTGAGGGTCAGATATGAAATCTTACAACATGCAAGACCCAATAAGTTTCAAGAGGAAACAAGTAAACGAATACCCCCAAAACTTGGCCTTGATTCACACGTACTATTCAAACATAATAGTCAAAAGTTTATTCTACCAACCTCTGTTAATACTTTCTGGGGGTCGTGCCTCGGTCCCAAAACATAGAGTCTCTGCCCCTTGCGTATTGTGCCACTGAAGACCCGTGCAAATGCTAGGAAGGTTTCCCCCGTTTTACTGGCTTCAGGTTTAGCCTCTTCCCCAGTCTCTAGGGCAGGAGATGATGTTTCTGTAGTGGGTGTTGGACCTGTTTCTGCTGTTATGTAAAAAGGTGAGAGTTTAAACTTGTCACAACTCTGATGAAACAACACAAGTTTTCAATATTGTTTCAAGCATGTCAGATGTTCCAAGGGAATTTTAATTTGTGTGTGTGTGTGTTTTCACATTACTGCTATATCAGCTGTAACAAATTAAAAACTGGCTTTTAACTTTACTTATTTTCCTTTAATATTACAAAATTTTGTCTTTTCATTTGATTTTTGTTTTGTTTCAGTTTTTCCTCATACCTACAAACAGAATAATTATGTATTGAAAATCAGTCAAATAACTATGAAAATTCACCTGCCATAGCAAGAATGCACTAATTATTTACCTAATGCTCTATCACACTTACTGCTCAATATTATAAAATAATTTTTTCCCAGAATTAGCAGAGCTCAAAATTATCATTAGGCATGCTAGCTGAAGGTTGGCCAAAATCATTTCGGACTAGCACAGATATGAACTAGTCTGGTCGAACTTATGGTGGATTAAATCAAATTCCAGGGAGATAGCCAGAATTATTGCTACCTAGTCCGCCTGGCTGCACCAGATTAATGAAGAGGTCATTTGCCTCTAATTCACTGAAACATTTTGCAGGATTTAATCAATTACTGACTCCTTTAAATTTATATTAAATCTCACTAAAACAAATACAATGGTAATGATAACTTCTTCGAATAACTGCCAATTACATTTCATTTCACCACCATGTGAAGGTAATAGTATACTGAATATGCTGAATATATTGTGATAGTTTTAGTTTCACGAATGTTGTGAGTAAACAAATGCAAATACTTTCACATCCCAATATACAATGTAAAACACAAAATTGCAGACAAAAAGTCAAGCCAATGACCCGTCTTTCAGCAAATTCGCACAATACATGCACATGAAATATATGGTGCATAACAATATTCACATTGTACCATACATCATCATCATGTTTAGTGCTCACCCTGCGCATCTGTTTTTTCTCCTGCTTCTCTCGCTTTTTTCTCCTCATATCTCCTCCTTGCTTCCTCCCTTCGATGCTGCATTTCTTCCGCTGTGAGAGGCCTGACGAGAAAATAAGTAGGCACATAGCTAGCAATATTCCAATAGGTTGCTTTATCTTCCTTACAAGCAAGATATATATTAGATCAAGGAATTCCAAACTTCGGCAAGCTAAAGTCAGTTTATATTTTTTGGTCAATCACACAAATTTTTCATCAGTTTTTTTTATAAAAGTATGATATTGTCATGGTAGACTTCAGAAAACAACATCTTTTAATTTCTCAAAAATAGAAGCATTATGAATGAAAGTGTTTCAAATTAGGTGAATCTCAAGGCATTGATAGATTAGATTATATAGGTCTACCTAAATGACAAAAGAGGAAAAAAATAATATTACACCATTAACCAAAACCATACATTGGCTTTGACCCAATAAGCATTGTTTGATTATGCTATATCACACAATTCCCATTGCTCACAACCCTAATATACTTGTGACATATCCCAAACTGGTTAACTATGCTATCTCTACATAAAAGATTCTATATTCATCAGAATCACAACCATGTCAGCTGTGACATAAATGTAAAAATGTCACTTTCAGTGATATCAATTTCATTATTGCCTTGAAGTAATTACAGATAAAAGCTTACATTGTGGAACTTGAATTTAAAAATGTCAAACTTCGATATCTGAGCTAAATCATAGTGCTTTGATAAACAAAAAACATCTTAGCATACAAAAGTTTGGAATGTTATGGTGCCACTCGCATGAGATGCAATTGGATTAACAAATTAGTTATAATTAGTCAGACCTGTAACACAGTAGTCTATGGGAGGAAAAAGACAAAGTCAGGAAAAGGTGACACTGGATTTTCACTCTTTTAAAGCACTAAATGACCACTTTGAAGTACAATTCTTTCAGGGCTTCATTTTTAGACCTTATCAAAGACACTTATAGCATGAAGGATTATGTAACTCAAATATTTTACACTGTGGTCAATGTTAAACTGTGGGTTTAATATCATTTTTGATACAATTATAAATTGGACAATGTGAATATTGACATAACTACCCACAATCAATTCACATATTTTACAATATGTTTATATCAAACTTCATAACATTACCTTTGCTTATTCTGGGGCAATAAATGGTTTTCAACAGCTACCATTTTGGATATGTACACAATGACCCGAGCATCAACACTGGCGTCACATCTTTGGAATGCTGTCAAGGTAAGAAGGTACAAACAAAGAAAAGATAAGTACGTGCAACACAGATATGCACAAACAAAATCAAAAACAAAGTTGATATAAAATACTGGTATGTAAATAACAGTACAAGTATTATTATTTTTTATCTTTAATTCAGAAAAATAACCTTAAAAACAACCAAGCAAAATAATAAGTTTGTTTTACAACAATGACACATAATAGGGTCACAATGTAACCGCTAAAAAGGTTATGATCAATATAGCCCACAATTCATTTTAACCAACATAGATGATATATTGGGAGTACACAGAATCCTTGGTAACACTTTCAAGTGACACAAGTCAATATTGTCATAATGGCAAATTAGGGAAAAGGTTTTATCGTGGTTGTTTCGTTCTCACAATCTGATACCATATTTTCATTTCTCTGACTTCTATACAATGCTGCAAATTACAACACTTACAACCCCAAGAAACTTGACCGAGTTGTAGGTGATGACTCTACACACAACTTCTCTAATTTTATACCCCTAATAACTTATCACAGCTTTGTACTTTCTTGAATTATCAGGACACATTTGTAATAAGTTTTTGTGGAATCATCCTGTCCTCAAAACAAGTTGACAAAAAAACACAAATGTTACAAATGATGACAGACATATAGAATGATAGACAAATTAAACACACGAGTCACAAATACATAAAAACACTCACCAGTTTTGAGTTGTTGTGAGTCTGGGTGCAGTGTATCAAACCTCTGTCCTCCGCTACACATCAACTTCTCTATCCTCTCCTCACTGACATTGACAGGGCTGGGCAGCTTGTCACATACCATGGCTGTCAGGCATTCCAGTCAAGGGAAGTTTCATGTATATTGGACTGTACAGGCAAGGCCATTATCATGATTTTCCGTAGTCCCATCAGTGGTAATTTACAAATCCCTAATGATGATTATTTAAATATTACTAAACCCGTAAATATGGTTTGTTATCCTAATACCATGTGCGCGTTTTTGAGAAAATTAACTAATTATGATGGTTATTTATAATGTGACCAAGTACATTTAAGCAGTGTATAAACTACCGGGGACTTTCATCGTGTGCGAAAAAAAATTACGTGGCTGGAATGTCACTCTGTCCTATCCTCGTTCGCAAACTTGGGAGTGCTTGACAACTTATGCATTCACAATGCTTTTGTGAAACCGCAGATATTTGAAAACCGAATAGGAATTTTGGTGATGCATTTGAGTGCAGCCATTCTATAAATAATGGAGAACTACGTGAATGGCTTTTGTTAGGTTCATTCAAAAGAATACCTTACCCAGTGCATGCCAATTAACATAAAGCAACAGGCATTCATAAATATTAACAGGTGTAAAGAGCAATCTAGCGAGTGATGTTCGTGTCTGTGAAATCGCTATTGACGGTGATTCCTTCTTCTACGAATGGGACTAAGGAATTTGCCTCACTAATTAGTAGATTATCTCATAAATGCGCATGTAAAATTTGGAGAACAAAGGCTTTTTCTCATCAGCAACTTCATCTTAATCAATGTGTAATGCTATTTTTCAATACCAATCTGGAGACTATGGAACTTTTTTTCTGGAGTGTTATTTAGTCAATGCCCTTCAGTCCATATAGCAGACACAAATATGTCCACCCCCCTTTCTTCCCCCAACCACCACTTCCTAAATCAGGGGTGACCCAACATTTGCTCCAGTGACAGTTGCTCTAGATGACAATATGTCTGAAGATGAAGACATAGGGTTAGGATTGCCATTGGGTTTTCAGTTCAGAATAGGGTTAGGGTTATGGTAGGGGTTTGGTTAGAGTTAGGGTTGAGGTGAGGGTTAGTCTATGGTATGCAATTGTCAACACAGGTACTGTTTAATTTTCCATATTTTCACCACCCCTTTCTTTTCTTGGATCATTTCTGAAACAGTATGAGTGTTACATGTTTATACACTTACTTTACTTAAACTTCTGTCTACAGTATGGAGAAGAGGACAGACATGTATCCGCTAGTGCAAAACAAAGTGTTCTATTATTACAAATCCCCAAAGAGTCATCACATCCACCTTGTTGGTTCCTTAAACAAAGGAACCCAACTTTGGTTCAGGCTGTATGCACTAACCTTAACTTTAAAATAAGTGGGCCAAAAGAGATTTAAACTGACACTCCAGTATGCACACTCTAGGATAACTTTGAATTAACTTAACCCGTTGGCTACGGGAACCGGATGTATCCTGTGTTAACTCTATGGGATTTTCAGAATCTCGGAGGCAATGCGTTAACTTGAAACTCTTCACCAAGAGAGTTCTTGTGGTCAAGTTATGAATAGCTTGACGATAGTGGATTACTACCCCCTGCAGAACTTTAGCAGCAGTGTGAACAAAGCTATCAATGACCTAGTAGTTAACCCACTGGCTACAGGAACCGAAGGTACCATGTGTTAACTCTAAGGGAATTTTAGAATATCAGAGGCAAGGGGTTAAGATAAACCCTGCCAGCACTAATCAACTTCTAGTAAATTAAGGCACACATGTGGAAATGGGGTCATGGCATGCCATACACTTTAGAAATTTATCATTAAACAAAAGTCGTTGAAAGAAAATATAAATCATATCACTTATAATAGACTACGTAATTATGAAAGAACTCATGGTTAAGAGAGCATATTTGTCATCGATGGTAAGTTGTTATTGATGAAAATATACCATGTGAATATCACTTAACCCGTTCCCTCCAAGATTTCTGAAAATCCCATAGAGTTAACACAGGGGACATCCGGTTCCCGTAGCCAACGAGTTAAATGTTTTGATTCTTTTATGACAAGGATACCTAGGACGGCCTTAGAGACAGGAAGCCACTGAGAGCAGATGGCCTGGAGGCGGATCTTGGGGTCATTGTGACGGAGATCCCGGGCAGCGACCTTTAACCCCAGAGAGTTCACAATCTTCTCCGTCTTCTCCTTGTCTCTGGATTCACAACAAACAAAATCACATTCATGTCACTTTATTTCATTTAAAAAAAGTTTGTTTCATTTCAGTTTAAAGCATGGAGGCGTCGTGGTTTAGTGGGTAAGGCCATGGATTCCCAATTACAAGATCCCTGGTTTGAACCCTGTTACAGCGTTTGTGTCCCCATAATGTCTTTCTACCTAGGAGTATGAATATGTGCAGGTACTTGAGAGGAATGTCAAAGCTATTTGTGAATGAATTAGTTCCTGAGCGCCTAACAGGCACCTGAACTAGGAATACTCCCCAGGGAGTGAGGGTGGCATACAAGCAATTAGGCTTGACAAGAGTCCAATAATCAAGGTAATAATGTCCAAGCTCATAGAGACTGATGTGATATGCACTTTATAAGAATGGACGATTATTATTATTATTATTACTATTATTATTATTATTATTATTATCATTATTATTATCATTATTATCATTATTATCATTATTATTATTATTATTGTTATTTTATTTGATTTCAACCATGTACAAAACAATACACAAATATTAACAAGCAAATGATTCACACAATGTAGCTCAGCACGCCTAAAATAAGTAAAGCTTCAAGGTGTTGAATTGAATCAACTCGTGAATTGGAAGTATTTGAAAGATGATAAGAACAGGTTTTGTTGAAATGGTATAAGAGATTGTGATCTAATTATAGTCTAATTAAGAGCTTTAGCACTAACTGCAGGTTAAACAAGTGAGATATATAAGTACAGCCACACACTAAATTGCAATAATTGAAGGAGTTGGCTGATGAAAATGTTAATCTGTTGCTTGCCTAAAGCAGATAAACGCTTTATTAGAACTGGGAATCATAAGTTTCATGACAAAACATGCTGAGACACCATTGGCATGAGCTTTGAGGTTAAAGCCCAAGTTTAGTTTTGGGGATTTTTTTTTTATTTGAAAGCTTTATGCCCAAAGGTCATATCACACCAATAACAGATTCTGAATATCTTTCGTTTTTTTGTAATTAATTAATGACAATTCCCCCCGAGATTTTCGACTATGTTTAATATTATTGCATCCAAAGGGTTAATAAGGTTATAAGGTTATCCGAGTTATACCTCATCAGAAAGAGCAGCGTCTGCTCTTTCTGATGAGGTATAATTCCGATAAACTTAACACCTTGGTCCCCCAGAGATTTATTCAATTAATATAATATACCAAACTATGAGGCATTCGACTGCGCTGCCCACAGAGTCGATGGGATGCCTCCCAGTCCGCAGTCCCATCCAACTTGATGTTAATTTGAAAAGCTATCAAAAGGCCTGTTACCATGGTTAGCATAGACAATTAGATGAATAAGCATTAAGCCCATTGTGGACCCATTGACCAAGTACCAGTAAATTCCAATTTCAAGCAGCTCTTAAATTATCGCCGACAATGAGCTCAATTCGCGACAGGAGGCCTTGTGACCTTTGACCTTCTGACCTTTCAACTCCAAAATCGAATCAGTAATTGGTGCCTGTAATACAATTTGATAACTTCTCCCACATGTTACATCAAAATCGGAAAAAGCTCACACTCAAGTTACACAGTCATGAGCCCAAATAGACATATTTAAGGCCCGGTGACCTTTGACCTATTGAGCTCCAAAATCTAATCAATTTATTGGTGCCTGCATAATAATAACTTCACCCAAATAACATAAAAATCTGACAGGGCCGTTCTCAATTATCATGGTAACGAGCCAAATCAGACATAATTTTAGGCTCGCGTGACCTGTTGACCTTCAGCTCCAAAAATCTAATCTTTTATTGGTGCCTCTATAATATAATACTTCACCCAAAGGTTCATCACAATACCAGACACAATTTCGCTCTCAAGTTATCGCGCCATGGGCCCGGTCCCCCACATGTGACTCCAGGGGTAGGTACCCTGCTGAGAGTCTTACCGACGCGCCGGGGGAGCAACCGCAGCCCAAATCAGACATATTTAAGCCCGGTGACCTTTGTGACCTTGACTTTCAGCTCCAAAATCTAATCAGTTCATTGGATGGCCCTCATATATACATTACTTTCACCCAAGTTACATGACAATCCGACCCAGCCGCTCTTCAAGTCTATCGCGAGTAACGAGCCCAAATCAGACACATTTAAGGCCGGGCCTCTGACCTTTGACTTTGAGCCTCCAAAATCTAATCAGTTCAATTGGTAGCTCATAGTACATACTTAGTTAGCTATGTTACATCAAAATCCTGATGGGGTTTCTCAAGTTATCGCATGGTAACGAGCTCAAATCAGACATATTTAGGCCCGGTGACCTTGTACCTTCGACCTTCATCCCCAAATTCTATCAGATTCATTGGTGCCTCATAATCATACTTCACCAAAGTTACTTCACAATCCGACCAGCCACTCTCAAGTTATCGCGGTAACGAGCCCAAATCAGACATATTTAAGGCCCAGTGACCTTTGACCTTTGACCTTTGAGCTCCAAAATCTAATCACTTCATTGGTGGCTCATAGTACATACTTGGTCCTAGTTACATCAAAATCCAATTGGGGGTTCTCAAGTTATCGCGGT
>JZLH01S0359696.1:9340-33939 GCA_001188425.1 Eucidaris tribuloides
CGGGTGTTAATCTCAGACATAACACATTTCCAGAAATTTCTGCATTTCCAGATTTTTTCAAAAGAGGAAGACGTGTGTTTCAGGGTAAACTCAGAACATTGCCATTATTTTTGGATTCCTTTTAGTTGTGAGGGCATTGTAACAAAATTGCGGGCTTGACCGGGGCAATGGCTTAAATAAACTTTGTTTATTTTGCACCAGGAACCCACAAATTCATATTGAAAAACAAAAAAGCTCCACACCATGGGGGGGGTGGGTGGGACACCCCTCCCTCCCCCATCGGTACTCCACTGCGCACATGATTTCAGAAATGTGGCATTGCTCCTAGTGGCATCTTCCTCATTCATAACCGGTGAGACTTAAGTACGCAGCTTATGAAAAAGTAATGAAAAATGTGTGTTATACAACATTAATGTTTTCAATGGGTAAAATTACTGATAGGAAGATTCGTGTGTGTTTCCAGTCTAGGAAGCTTCTTGGGTGACAAGTTGCAAAATAACAAGTTCACTTTGCATAACAACACACAATAACAAGACATTACTACAATACATCAAACAAACAAAAAACTAAGCTGTTACATGCTAGTGTAAGCATCAGCAAAAGCGTCAAAACCTATGTTTAACAGTAAGAGCCTTAACAATTAAAATTAGAACAATAAACGAATAACATAAAACATAACACATCCTGACAATAGTATGTTCATCTAAAATGTTTCACCATCAAATATATCATTGTATTACTATCACATAATTAGTATCAAATATTGTAATTTATATATTTATTCACATATATGCAATTTCTCTTTATAACTTCTCATTTTATTGAAACACTATGCTTTTTAAGACAACTTATGCACTATTACCAAAGTTTTGATCATTCAATAATAATTGATCAGCAATTGTCACTCCCAAAAAATGTTAAATTCTTAATTCATTGTCCTTGTTCATTGATCTCAATGTTATCTACATTCAGAATGTCTGTGTTAAAAATCATGTATATTGTCTTGCCCAATATGTAATAAAAGTATTAATACATGTATTCAGATATTATAAACATATCATTGGAAAAAAAATGTAACAGTAAATCTGACAACTTCTTGAGAAATGAGCATGCAAAGATTGACTCAAATCTTGAAGAAGACTTTGTTTTCCTTCACTGTTATCATTTTTGATCACAACAAATATTCTGCCGTTGTTGTATTCCTGGCAATGCTTTGTGTGAATCTTCTTACAACTGTTCGTTCCAAAGTTTTGCTTTCTTTAGTAAGCATTTGTATTATGAAGTAAACTTCACACAAAATGGGGCAGGTTCTGATTTTTTGTTTCCCAGCAGATATGGACTCGGCATAGAGGGACTGATTGTTAGTTTGACCGTCGTATGAAAGCAATTTTGTGAGTTTCAACAAACTGAACTTGTCTTCTATGGTCAAACTATTCAGTCTGTTTTCTTTTGATGCTTAAGAAACGTGGTAAACTACTTTCTAACTTGTGAATGCGGTGTTCAGGAAAAACAATGCATTCTTTTTTTTCCTTTCAACTGGCATAAATGTCATCACCATAGTCCATGTGATGTGATCATAACCTAACATAAATTGTCCGTCTTGATCAAAGGTACAACAACAATCACTTACTTTACGTGGAACTCCTGCTTTTTGCATTTTCATTTGAGGAATGTGCCAAGAATCCATTGTAATTTTGCAATTATATTCAATGCATGCAAGACGTAGCTCTGTATTGCATTTACATTCATGCATTTAATCAGTTTTTCATCACATATTTCATCAAGAGTACAGTGCAGCCATTGCTGTGCGCTCAGACTACATGCAAACAGCAATAGATTCAACATTATAATATTGTAACAGTTCAACACCTATTCTACATCATGAGCCAAAGTTGAACACACAATAGGACAGGTAATAAGCTAACAATTATTGCGCCTCAAGCCAAACCGTGATAGAAATGAATACAAGGTTTTTTTATTGAAAAAGCAGAGTTGTATGTTTAATAATTCTGTATTAGTGCATAAAACATAGGCAGTACTGCATTCCTGTAAGCTTTTGCCCAACAATATACAAATTTAAAAGGTTTGGTAACATTACCACAAGTTAAAAATCTGAGCACTACATAATTCCCATGCTACCAATCTGTCTTTGATAAGGCTCTAAAAATCATGCTGAAAAAATGTATTTCACATATATACTTCAGTGTTAAAAAAGTGAAAAATCTTAAGTTGATCAGATTCACCTACCCATCTTTTCTCCCATAGACTTACTGTGTGAGAGTCTTACACCTAGGGCTATTTAAAACTCCCCCGAGTTTTAATGTTTATTCATGCATAACTTGCAATTGCAGTTGCCAGGTAAACTTTCTAATTTTTTAATTCTAGTGCTTATTTGTCATATGAATACTATGTAGTTAGATATCAAATATTGACAATTTTTAAATTGCAAGCCACAATTTTAGGCTATCACTTGAATAATGCTTAGGCAGAGCAAGCTTGTCAAATTAATGTCAACAACCTATTTGAAAATATAAACAACATAAGTTTTACTTATATGTGCAATGCAATAATTTAAATTAAGAGAATACACATCTGGTTGATACTTGCAGGAACAACATTCTTACATCAACTGCTTCTCAACTTCTGTGGCACAGATGGTATTCTAAAATGTCACTATATAAGAGAGAGAGAAGTTATTTGCAAAGAACAGAACACTTCGTTTTGGACATATCTGTTACAACAAATCCCCACTACTGAGCAAAGTACTAAACACAGAAACAATACGTGACTGGTAATTGTGCCATACACACTGCCAGCAACGGAGCTTACCGCGGGTAACTCACAACTGCCAATTCCTCAGCTTTTATTGCATATGAAGTGAATTAGTCCCACATTATAATGCAATTAATAATTTACTCTGACCTGGAAACCAATGAAATGTGAAATTTTGATGAAAGATTTTTCAGCATCAACCGGTACTGTGTGTTCTCTTTAATGCATGTTTGCAGTTTGATAAAATATTTTTGTGGACCTTGTTGAAGCTTTGACGTCATCAAAGTGAATGCACTGGCAGGAAATTATTCATGTCTTATCAAAGTCTCCTTGCTTGGTTCATTGCCAGATATATAGTGTGAGTCAACAAAAAGGAATCCCAGATTCCATCCCATGTATCTCAAAATCAAATAAAAATTTAAACTGATATATCAGAGAATGATTAGAATGATCATTTTATTGTCGCATACTATATAAGGCAGGGGTTCTCAAATAGCGGCGCGCGTGCCACTTTTGGTGCATCGGGCCTTCCAAAGTGGCGCATCGAAGCTGCTGTGATAAAAATATATAGATTGTGTAATTTGTTTAAATATGTATTTCGGTAATTCACATTAATTAGAGCCATTCTGGGCCAATTAAAATGCTTCATATCTAAAAGCTTCTGGGGTCTCCGCCCTTCAACCCCCGCCAGGGACCCTTGAGCAGGCCACTGGACCCCACGCCGCGAGGCTTCGCTCACTTCGCGTGGTAGATATAGTGGCGCATTATAAATTCTCGATAACAAATTTGGCGCTTAAACAAAAATAATTGAGAACCCCTGATATAAGGTCTTTCATATTTTTTCATGGGTGACTTTCAATTGTTTTAAACATACGAAAATTGTTGTTGTTTTTTAAAGTTGGTGTAGACTAGTTTATGCTACGTAATGACAGTGATCAGAGCATTTACAACCATGCGACCAGTCCGGCATGCACACTTCAAACTCAAAACTTGTACAAAGCAATTTTAACATGTTTTACAAAATTAATTGTTGGAACAATCACCATTACTGAATATGAATGACCAATATATGAAAGTAAAATTTTTGCTATCATCATTTATTCATTGATATCATGTTTATGATATATTTCGTCGATTCTTAGAGATTTGGAATTGCAACTGTGTTTTCTTTTTAGACTGACCCTGTGGAATCACTGTACATTATAACACTTATGGTTTATCTGTACTGTTGTTTATTTATTACAGGTCTAAAAACATGCATTATTTTGATGAAAACTTAACAAAAACTATTTGTAGATACATTACATGCACAGTATAATAGAATACAATGGAAGTGAGTGGTAACTAAAATATCCAATGCTTACTGCCAGGGATGGAGTCGAGGCCGACTGTCCAAGTCACGAGGCCGTTGGAAACTATTTTTCCCATAGACTTTGTACACATGATTCGGTCCGAGGCCAAGGCCAAGGCCGACCTTGACTCCATCCTTGTTAAATGCACATATTAGGAAATGCTACATCATTCATGCAAGATTTGTTAGATGCATTTTTTTAAATAGATGTCATCCCACCTTTCCAAGCATATCATTTGTCATATATGATTATGTGCCCAAATATGGTATGAACTAGGAAGGCAGAAAGCATGTGTACACATATATGGATAAATAACTGTAGTGTAAAGGGCCTGTTTGTTTATCATTCTCATTGTCAATGTCTGCAGGTCAGAACATATTGTCTTCATTGTCTTCTGGTATTCAGGCATCTTATCTTGATTTGCACAATATCAAAGGGTTAGGGCACAAATAGTCTCTAGTGCCAACTCGTGAGAATGAAGACGCCCCAAAACATAACAATAACAACAACAACCAAGGGTTGGTGACCTAAAGTCAGATGCAATGTAAATGCTGATAATTATGTCCCCTCTTACAAAGCATAGAACAGAAAATTGTATTTGAAAAAGAACATCACCTGTAAAAAAAAAAAATGAATATATAAATGAAATTATACACCAGCCATTTTGCTTGGTAAACAGGAACCAAAACCACTTGTTTACAGTGTTAAGCCCAACCATTTTTTAAGGGGTGGGGAGGAGAGGGGTCAGGAAAGGGCACTCCTGAATATTAACCCCCCCCCCCAAAAAAAAAAAAAAACTAGATATCTACTGGTTTTGTCACTTTAGCAATGATTTATCGTTCAGTATACTACATCTTCTCATCCTACAAATCTGTGACAGGCATTGTACTAACTTTAATTTTATTCCAAACATTCTTAACTAAACACAACAAAAAAAGTAACTACCCCCCTTTTCAAACTACCTTTTTTTTTTACGGAATCCATTTTAGCAAAATAATTTGGTAGGAATATTTCTACACTCATTGACTAACCTTTGTGTGAAAATAAGATTGATCCGTAAAGCCTTGCATGAGTGAGCATGCATTAAAGGCAAAAATGCAACTTTTCAAAAGTCACAGGAGTCATCTCTTATGCCAAAATAATGGTAAATAATGATGCTTTTTGCTTTATTTATAAAGAATGCTCACTGAACCATGACATGACTACAACCTCTTATGTTCGTACAACATGTAAAGATACATTTTACAGAAAAATATCGGATTTCAATTTTTTCAATAAACTTAATGGATTTTGCAATTTCAAAATGGAGGAAGGATGGAAATTTTCAAATTGAGCTCACTAAAGCGTAAAATATGCGAAAAGTGCCGAAAGAGGTGTAAGGGGGTTAAAAGATAGATGATTAACATAAATACTGCTTAATCATTCAACAGAAACAGAATTTGTCAAAATCCTGCATCACAAATCCCTCAAAATAACCCTTGTGACTTTTGAAAAGTGACCTTTTTGCTATTAATATGTGCTCACTCATGCATGACTTGACGGATCAATCACATTTTCACACAGAAGTTATTCAATCAGTGCAGAAACACCCTTGCTGAAGTATTTTGCTCAAAACCGTTTCGTTAAAAAGTTATGGTAGTTTGAAAAAGGGGGTAGTTACTTTTTTTGTTGTGTTCATAAATTCACCCCCTGTAATCACATTTCTCATTCCCCCTTCTCCCAGGACATGCCTGGCAGCAAACCCTATATCACTCCATCGATGGGACGTCCTGTATGCTAGCCCTTATCAGTCCTAGCTACCTCAAGTCCGCTGTCTGCATGGAGGAATACTCTCTGGCACAAACCAAACATCTCTCACAGGTAATGACCTTTGACTTTTTCTGACGCACGTCTTACAGATGTATACTGATGTGTTGTGTACCCATATGCAGCACGTTAGAACAGGGTTTTACGCACTGGGAACTATCACTCAAAGTTGCAAATAGACCCTGAGGACACAGCATCTTTTATTTTTTCCAGTAAATCTTGATTTTTCATTAAAGCGCAAGTTTACTTTTGGCGATTTTTTTTTTATTTGAAAGCTTTATGGCCAAAGGTCATATCACACCAATAACAGATTCTGAATGTCTTTTCTAGTTTTTTTTTTTTTTTTAATAATTAATGAAAAATCTAGTCAAAATACTTCGGGATACCCCCCCCCCCCCCAAGATTTTTCATTGATTAATTTTAAAAAGATGACAGACATTTAGAATCTTTTATTGGTGTGATACGACCTTTGGGCATAAATCTTTTAAAAATAAAAACAATTGCCAAAACTAAACTTGTGCTTTAATATTCCAATATTGATCATTTGAAAATGACTAATTTTTGCAACATAATCTGGAAAGGCTATTGTCTGGATATTCAACTCCCCACCCAATATCTAGGTCTTACTCTACCAACCCCTGAACACAAATGTTTTTGTGTTGTAAATTGTTTGATATTTTTGACAATGTGATGAAAAATATGAGAAGAAATCCCAGCAGATGCTTTACGTTAGATTTGTATCTAAATATGAAAGTAAAATGCCCAACAGTATGGTCAAAAAGTCCCAGGTCAGTAGCAGTAAAATTATGATGTCACAAGAAATGTACTTCACATAGGTACATAGATAGATTATACACGAAATACTGAAATAAGGTGTACTTATAAGATGATATCTGAGTTTATAATTTAGTATCAAAACATGCACAAGACCTGAGAATAAAAGGACATAAAGTCCAGGGGAGGGAGCAATTTTATCCCTTCTATCTTTTAGTGTTAAATCTATGAGAATCAGGGTAGATTTGAAGCAAAGAGTAAACAATAAATCACATGCATATTATATTATTGCACATTATAACCCCTAGATGGCCACCTCTACCTTATGTGAATTCCGCATACCATTTTTCATTTCTTAGGACAAACTTCACCTGATACCTATCTGTCTTCAAGACGGGTTGGAATCAGATTTCTCCCAGATCACCCACCTCCCCGTGTTGGATGCGAGACCAGACGTCTTTGATGATGCCATCCACAGCATCCGTGTCTCTATCGTCTCCTGGCTCAAGACCAACTCATTCAAGCACCTGGACAAACTCCTCTCTAAAAAATCAGTGAGTCATTATGAGCAGGGTATATTCAAGAATTTTTCATGGGTTCACAGCACTGTGTCAGTGTACCATAAAAACAACTTTATCAGGAGTTTTTTTGGGGGTGATTTTCCATTCAGGATGCAACCTAATTTCTCATCAGTGAGTAATCAATATAATCATGGTTATAGATGTATAAACTTTATCATTTTCCCATATTTTATTGCACGACATATATTTTTGTACTGTAGAACAAGAGTATTAAGTGAGAAATAATTAAAATAGTTCAACTCTACTCAACTCAAATTCCATAATAAAGTTCGATTTACTATTTTGCTCCATCTGCCTTCATGTCAACCCACATTTAGAATCCATACTTCTTCATCTTCAAAATAATGTTTTTGTAGTTATCATCCCATTTATTTTCAAATATGTCTTATGCTATTTGTATGCATGAATTAGAGACTATACAGTCTACTATAATGAACATCTTCAATGTTATGGCACTTAAATTTTTTGCATTATTAACTGAAAAGTTAACAGTGTTATAGGAATCCAACCATCATGCACCTGCCTTATAGCCAGCACAATAATCCAAAGATTCCATAGTATTACAAGCATCTCTTCTGTCTTGTTTGTGGATGCATTTATTTGTAAAGTTCTGTGTTTAGTCTATCTGAAATAATGAGGCAGGATTTCTTCTGTAGAAGTTAACCCATTAGCTACAGGAACTGGATGTGTCCTGTGTTAACTAAATCAGATTTTCAGAATCTCAGATACAATGGGTTAACCCTATGGTGCAGAGGTATCTCAAGCTATTATTTACTTTATAGATACATGTCCTGAGCCCAAATGATATAAATGAAATGATAGAAGCAAATACATTGGCTTTTTTGCAGGATGATGTGGAAGGGGAGAGGGGTGGGGCCCATACGTTTTGGATGTATAGGTTGCATTTTGCTTAGTGGGGAAATATGGGAATAGTAATGTGCATACAAAGACTACTTCTTTGTAGTAATTGGGGATCTAGTGAAAATCAAACCAGACTTGGGTCGAAGACAAAATATAGTTTTGGTCAATCAGACAAATTCTTTAACATTTTACAAGGTATGGTATAGTCATCAGAAAACAACATCAAACCTATTGAAAACTGTTCATTTGACACAAAAAGAAGAAAAAAATAAAATTAAATGATTCAGTGCATATAGTAAAAAGTCTACCTTAAAAAGAAACTCAATAGGAGAAAAATTGATTTTTCACCATTTACCAGAATTATACACTGCCTGTACTTTTATTGTAACATGGTCTATGTGTTTGTCCATGTATCTACAGACTCAAAGGATAGATGTGACTGGCCTGATGGAAAGACTGAGAATGGTAAGACTGCAGGCGGAATATAGTTCAAGCCTGAATGGACCATACTTCCCTCCTAACCTGGACAAGTTAATGGATGATGGTGGTGAGAGGACAGCCAGGACCGGTGGAGGGACAGATGGTGATGGGGAGGGACAGAAGGCAGGTGCGACATGTCATACAGGACACCAGGGAGCGACTAAAGATGCGGAAACCAAGGAGGAGTGCGAGTCAAAAGGTGATGGTGATGAGAAAAAGGAAGAAGAGAAGAAAAGTGAAGAAGTTGTGAAGAAAGCTGAAGAAGAGGGAGAGAAATCTGAAGATCCAGCTGAGAAAATTAAAGATGATGAAAAGAAAACTGAAGATGGTGAGAAGAAGAAGGAAGATGAGGTAGAGAAAACAGATGGAGAGGAAGCACAGGAACAGAACAAAGATGCAGAAGAGGGTACTGAACAGACAAGAGAAGGAGCTCAACAAGAAGAGGAGGAAAATGTCAAAAGCCATGTAAAGAAAGATGCAGAACAGAATGCTGAAGAGATGAAAGAAAAGGATGAAAAAGAAGAAAGCAAACCAACAGTAAAAAGCCATGTGACTTCAGGGCAAAATGAAGTATAAAGGCCTATTGATTCGGGCCAATGAAGTAAAAACATTTATTGCCTTGAGTTATCATCCCTCTGACAAGAAGTTTGGCACACACTTCCAGTACATGTTGAAGAGATTTGCTCCCTGTGCCATTGTCAAATCAGAGTTTGGCAGCGACCAAGAGCGCTTAGACTATCTGGAGAAGGCTGATAACATTGTAGCACTCCTTTCCCCAAACTACATAGAATCCCCTCAGCACTTGGAGGAGTTCCATATTGGTCTGTGGCGACAGAGAGTCAGTCCCGCTGAAGCTCCCCTCCTGATACCCATCCAGGTCGCTGCCCTTCCACAGCGACCCACCTATTTCAGACTGGTGGGGTACCCCGTCAACGTGTGGGACTCGTTCTGGGCCGAGATGTACGGACAGAAAGTGTTGCGATCGCCACCAGAAGTTGACGAGATTAGAACCAATATATCCCGGCAAGGGCTGCAGAAGCTGTCACCGGACGAAGTGCTGCCCATGACTCAGGCAGCCCAGGTTCTGATGGCTAGCATGAAAAAGCAGAGGTAATACAATCCCTAATTATCATGTTTTTGTTAGACATTGATAGATATATTGAATGATTTAAAGATAACCAATATGTGCAACATACATGATTAAAAATTTTGAATTTATCTTGAGTACATAAACTAATTGTTTTCTGATTCATTTTCCTGATGTGAGCAATTAGATCAGCCATATAGAGTGGATATTATAAAACATGATAGGAAAAGAAACATGTTCTCATGACTATGCATAAATGGATAATTATTTACGCATTTGCTTGAAAAGAAATGTTTCTATATAGAAAATAAATGTAAAAGACTAATCAGTGGCAATTTGTGTACAAACAATGGGGAATTGCCGCAGTCTAGGGCCAGATTTTACACAATCTTGAGCTTTTTTTAAATTTTTATTTATTTATTTTTTTTTGGGGGGGGGGTAATTTGTATGAGATTTTGTAAACTTTTCTTTCTGTTTCTGTAATGTTTGTTTTTTTATTCAGAGCATTTTGTCATCAGGGTAAACATCTCCTTTAAAGACAAGATTTCCATGTTGGTTTTAGGTGTTTTTTAAAGAGATACATATATTAAATGGAATGTTTCCCATTTGTGCAAAAGAAAAAAAAATCTCATTCTGTGAAAGTTGCTTCAAGTCCATTTAGTGAGCAAGATAATCTAAACTCAGAATATATTTGTGTTCCAAGACACACCAACCTTCATTGTTTGTAATTGTGTAATCTCTGTTATGATATTATCCCAGGGAGCTTACAAAGGCTGCATCGCCAGTCGTCCGCCCAGCACTTGTGAACACGGCCAAGTTACAATCAGAGCTGGAGAGCCTAACAGAGCAGAAAACGCCTCATTTAGAAAAGGTAAAAAAATAATGTTACTAAGTTGATACAATGTAGGTCTACCACACTATACTTAACCCAACTCAAAATTTAAGTTCCCCCCTGGGCAACTCCATCATTTCTTAACTGCAATCAAATGTGCAAATTCACATAATCAGAATTGTTCAGGAACTTCTTTGTTCAAATGTTCCTTGAAGGAAATAGTTTGCATGGTGTGGATAAGCAATTAAGCTAAAGACTTCACATGGTGAACCGTAAAAAGTCTTTAACTTCTTTGTTATATACACTTGTAAAAATCAGAGGTATGAAGAGTCATGCCCGATTGAGCACACATTAAAGACAAATTGAATACATTTGTAAAAATCACAAGATGAGAGTAATTGTTACTGTGTACTGAGAGTGTGTCAAATTGATGATTTTAGCACTGAACAAATATTCCACGCTGGTTGATGATCCCTGGACAATCTGCCTTAACATATTGTATCCAGTTTTTCATGTTTGACTTTCTAATAGTGCAAATTGAAGTGTTAATTGCAATTCAAACCTCATTGAAGTAGTGTCAGCGGAGAGAATTCTATGATCGCGATGAGGCATGAGAATTGAGTGAATTGCGTGAGAATCACTCAGAGATGCGTGAGAGGTTGGAACGCCCTGCGGTCTGGAAATAGCCCAGTTAAAATAGGCTTAAAAGATGAACTCAATGATGTTGGGCAACACTATCAGTGTCTGTGTAAGGGGGGTGTCCCCCCTTCCATGATAGGGAGCTTTTACAATTTTGTAATTGAAATGGTGCAATCTGGTGCATACTTTAACCCTTATTCCACAAATACATAAGGCAGGATTCAAATAGGTTAATTGATTTCATGAAGTACACTGACCTTGAAAAAGTACAAAGTTCCACATTTGTAGTCCAAATCAATTGTTTTTATTAGCTTAGCAGTTGAATCTCAACCTATGATTATCTGTAACAAAATGGACAAATCCTCACTCAACAGGAACATGCATACTAAAAATAATAAGTAAATATGTAATATATAAAAATAATAAATATATAAAAATTAATGAATACATATATAGTTGATATATAAATTAATACTAAAAATAAATAAATAAATACTGCACAATTTTCATTCTTAAAAATAAGTGTACCTCTCATCCAGTTAATCATGAGATAATTTGCACTTCAGGATGACCTTACTCTCTGCTAGTAGCTCAAACTTGAAGCAAGGCTTGGACCGGCTAAAGAGGATATCCGAGCACAAACTCTGAGCGGGCAGGCCTGCGCTGGGGGCCGGGCCGGCCGGGTGCGATGTACAGCGATGACATGCCATGGCATCGACAGTCGGACACTCGCTAGTTGTGTCTCGCACAAAAACCCCGCTTCATATAAAGTGACTCAACGTCACTCGCACACGCAAGATAAGCCAATCGCAATTCGTTATCTTGTCTTTGCGCGGCAAACCGAAACTAATTTGCATTGATGGTTTAGCTTTGCGCATGTGTGCTTAAAAATGTTGAAACTTTCGGCAGGGATATTAACCCCTTAGGGACGACGGGCTTGTACAGAAGCCCAGTACATTGCACACTCAGAGACGACGGGCTTCTACAGAAGCCCAGAACATATGACAAAAATTTCGGTCAAACACTGGATAGACGGTAGAATTTTATTACTTAATGCATCTGTCCCCGAAATTACACATTTTTAAACAGTATAAAATAAGAAAATAAATATTGTGAGAGGAATTTTATCAGAATATATGGGTTTATATTCCCTTCAAAGTCAAACACGTGCAAATCGCGTCGTCTCTCAATGAACAACAGTGCTGTATAGCATCGAGCCCAAAGGGTTAAATATCCGATATAATAGACATTTTTAAAAAATTTTTTCATTTTCGGGGTCAGCGGAGAGAATTCTATGATCAGCGATGAGAGCATGAGAATTGAGTGAATTGCGTGAGAATCACCAGATGCGTGAGAGTTGGCGCCCTGCGGTCTGAAATAGCCCAGTTAAAATAGGTTAAAAGATGACCAATATGTGCAACATCTATCAGTGTCTTAAAAATTCTGAATTTATTTTGAGTACATAAACTAATTGTTTTCTGATTCATTTTCCTGATGTGAGCAATTAGATCAGCCATATAGCAGTGGATATTATAAAACATGATAGGAAAAGAAACATGTTTGAATGATTATGCATAAATGGATAATTATTTATGCATTTGCTTGAAAAGAAATGTTTCTATATAGAAAATAAATGTAAAGACTAATCAGTGGCAATTTGTGTCAAAACAATGGGGAATTGCCACAGTCTACTGGCAGATTTTACACAATCTTGAGCTTTAACATTTTTATTTATATATTTTATTTTATTATTTTTTTTTTTTTGGGGGGTAATTTGTATGAGATTTTGTAAATTTTTCTTTCTGTTTCTGTATATGTTTGTTCTTTATTCAAGCATCTTTGTCATCAGGGTACAATCTCCTTTGAAGGCAAGATTTCCATGTTGGTTTTAGTGTTTTTTTAAAGAGATACAGTATATTACATGGAATGTTTCCCATTTGTGCAAAAGAAAAAAAATCTCATTCTGTGAAAGTTGCTCAAGTCCATTTAGTGAGCAAGATAATCTAAACTCAGAATATATTTTGTGTTCCAGACACACCAACCTATCATTGTTTGTAATTGTGTAATCTCTGTATGATATTATCCAGGAGTTTACAAAGGCTGCATCGCAGTCGTCCGCGCCAGCACTTGTGAACACGGCCAAGTTACAATCAGAGCTGGAGAGCCTAACAGAGCAGAAAACGCCTCATTTAGAAAAGGTAAAAAAAATATAATGTTACTAAGTTGATACAATGTAGAGTCTACCACACTATACTAACCACACACAAATTTAAGTTCCCTAGGCAACTCATCATTTTCTTAACTGCAATCAATTTGCAAATTCAGTAATCAGAATTGTTCAGGAACTCTTTGTTATATACACTTGTAAAAATAAAAAATGAAGATTCATGCCGCGATGAGCACACATTAAAGACAAAATTGAATACATTTGTAAAAATCAACAAGATGAAGTAATTGTTACTGTGTATTGAGAGTGTGTCAATTGATGATTTAGCATGAATGAATATTCCACCGTGGTTGATGATCCTGGACACTATTTAACATATTGTATCCAGTATTTCATGTTGACTGTCTAATAGTGCAAAGAGAATGTAATTGCAATTTAAACCTCATTGAAGTAGTGATATTAACTAAGGATTGAAAGGTAGGCTTAAATGCGATATTTCACAGTCACTAGAGCAATATCACTGCTTTTATGTAGGTTTTATTTGGAGCCATCCTGAGATGCGTCCTTTGGCAAGCTAACCCTAATAAGACTGGGCTATTTTGGAGGCTGGAAGACTGGGGGGGGGGCTTTTGCGCCCCGCCCCCCCAAGATCTCGGCTGTTGGTCGTCCGATCGCAACCAAATTTGGCACACGCGTCCTTTGTCATGTCTTCTAAAACAAAACATAGTCAAAATACTGATATTCATTGTATTTTTTAATATATTCATAATTAATTATGCAAATATGCAAAAAAAAATTCAAAAATTGAATTTTTCATATTTTGGTGCCTATTGTGATCCATGAATTCCTGTTTCAAGGTTTTCAGCTGTAAGAAGAGGTTGTATATCATGGAATTGTGTTGTGTCATGCTTGAATTATTAGATATGCTTATGCAAATTAGTAATTACTAAATATGCAAATAAGTATTCCGCAAATAAGTATTTCTTATGTATTTCTTTATTTTGCATTTCTTATGTATTTCTTTATTTCTCATGTAATGTTTTTCATTATTTTCATATCCTAGAACTGCTACTTGAATTTATATAGAAAGAAACAAATTAAAAATGTAGTTAGAAAACAATGTCTATAACATTCATTCAAATACCATACACTTTACACACAAATGAATACAAATTTTGATTTCTTACGTGACAAGTGATACGAAAATGTTACGTAACTCCGCAACCACAGCATGGGGGTATACAAATTTGGTATCAAACGTTGCGCAAAACTCAAGAGAAAAAAGTCATGAAATGGCGGCGCGAACGCTTTATGCGCAAAAAAAGTTATCGCGGTTTATGTAGTCTTTAGTCTTTTTAGGGTTAACCCATTATACTTCATCTCCAAAGGGTTAAAAGGCAAGAACACTGGCTGTGATGTCATGACAAATTTTCTACAAAACTCTCAATTTCATTGTATTTATTTGTTGACATGTGTCTCTCTTTGTTTCCATGACAGTACCTGCTGGCCGTGCCTCCAGATACATCCAAAGCCTGTACCATCATGTAGATTGAAGAAAGAAGATACAGAAAGGGAGAGAGAGAAATACTCACCAATCACTCCACAGCTCTAACATGCCAATGTCAACCTAAGTGATTTGGATCTTACAGGCAGGGAATCTCTTTTGCACCTCTTCCACAGCACAGAGCAATATTACTCATGCCCTTAGGCTATGTATGAAGGACATGTTTGTGAAATCTGAAGATCTGTAATTACCTAGAATATGAAAAAAATATGCAATCAAAAGATTGCCATTTAGTGTAATTCTATGCCAGGAATGTTTGTCTGTAGGAGACAATAATTCAAATCAAGGTCTAACGGTCCTATCATTCCACTAAAACTGAGTTTCTAGCTCTTATTCTTTGCTAAAGTTCTTCTTTTCTGTACACCACTGTATTTACACATGGAAAATTTTAGACATGCAAAAAAGGCATCATACCTTTAACTTGACTCATCTGCCTTTCACAAAGTGGATATTCAAGGTTAGAATTTGCAAGCTCTAGATGTAAATTTAAGCTATTATATAAGCCAGTGGTAGCGTGCATTTTATGTACTTTGTCTTTCTTAAAAATACATTTGTGTACTAGCTTTTCATGGAATAATTATTCTTTCAAGTTAACACAAAACATTTGCTATTTCAACTTTGAAGATAGCAGTGTGATAACTTCAATTGATATTTATTTATTATTTATTCATTACACTCTTTTCCATGATATATGATATGACTTCCTTTGCTACTTTTACTGATGTACTGATTTACTTCGGTAGATGTTGACTCTAATGTCGGCTCTATAATCCTGTGTTATATCCATAATGTACATTGAACAGTGATGACTTGAATGGTGTAAAATTGTGGACATATGTTTATCTGAAGCTTTCTTCCAAATTGTGCAGTGTATGTGTAAAAAGTTTGTAAATACAGTCCAACCTCTGTTATATGGCCATCACTTAACCAGCTCTCTCTATTATCCAGACAATGGACTTACCAGTCATTTACCTGTAATTGATACACCTTTATCAGAAGTGTACACACAAACCTGCTGGGCTCAAGCCTGTAAACAATGAGCAGCTTGCATCGGCCTTGCTTTGTTGTTTACATCGAATTGTAGCATAAAGCAATTTTAACATGTTTTGAAGACAACAAAATTGATTGTTGGAGACATCAGTTACGTGATATGAGAATGACGCAATATTGAAAGTAAAATGTTATCTATCATTCATTTATTGTTGATATGCAGGTTTATGAATCTTGTTGTTGATTCTTAGAGGCTTGGAATTGGCTTCTATGTCTTCGTTTTAAATTCAGGCCTGTAGGAATACTAGAAGCTTATTTGATATTGGTCCTGTGATGTTTATATGTTTATTTATCAAAGGTATGAAAACGGCGGACGATTGAGTCGCTTTTATTTTGATGAGGTACTTTAACGCCCTCTCTGCAGAACAAGGGAACACAACAGATGGCTGAATACCTTTGTCTTTTCGGGAATGCTACGGGCGAGTGGCGATATGTCTGGTATACATAAACGAACAAGAGAAAAGCTTTCGTATCAACCTAATGCACTCTAATACAAACCCATTTGCAGATACATTACATGTAGCAGTGTAATGAATAAAGTTGAATTGAGAGGTAACTAAAAAATCAATGCTAATTGCGAGGGATGGAGTCCGAGACGCAACTGTTCGAGTACATGAGGCCGTTGGAAACTATTTTCCACAGACTTTTGTACCATGACTCGTCCGGGCGCAGGCGAAGGCGACTTGAGCTCCATCATTGTTTACATGCACATATTAGGAAATGCTCCTCAATTATGCAGTTTGTTAGATGCAGCACTTTTGAAATAGATGTCATCGCCACCTTTCGCAAGCATACATTGTACATGTATATTATGCCATATGATGATTATGTCCATATGGTAGGAGCTAGGAAAGCGAAGCATGTGTAACATATAGTTGTAAAGGGCCTGTTTGATTTATCATACCCAGTTATCGACAATATTGTCGCCATTATCTTTCTGGTATTCAGGCATTTATCTTGATTTGCACAAATATCAAAGAGGTTGGGGCAATAGTTTAGTGGCCACACCGAGACGGAGCGCCGAAACATATTGATAAGAACAACAACAACCCAGGGTTATGTGACCAAACTCAGTGCAATTTATTAATGGGCTGATATGCCCACTCTAACAAAGCGTAGAACCAGAAAATTTTATTTGAAAAAGAACATTCACCTGTAAAAAATTAATTATAAATAAAATTATACACCAGCCATTTTGCTTGTAAAACAGGAACCAAAACCACTTGTTTACAGTGTTAACCAACCATTTTTTTAAGGGGTGTGGAGGAGCGGGGTCAGGAAAGGGCCTCTGATATTAACACCCCGTCCTCCCAAAAAAAAAAAAAAACGATTTTACTGGTTTTGTCAGCTTTTATTATATTACAATGATTTATCGTTAATATAACTAACTATAATGTGTAATCTCCTCATCCTACAATCTGTGACAGGCATTGTACTAATTTAATTTTTATTTCCACACCCACATTCTTACTAACACATCAAAAAGGTAACTACCGCTCCTTTTCAAACTACATATTTTTTTAACAGAATTCCGTTTTAGAAAATTAATTTGGTAAGGAATCACTTCTACACTCATTGCTTAACTCTGGTGAATAATAGTTATACCGTAAAGGCCATGCAATGATTTGGCATGGCATAAAGGCTAAAAATGTCAGCTTTTTCAAAAGTCAGCGAGGAGTCTATCTCTTATGCCAAATAATGGGTAAATTAATTGGTGCTTTTGTTTATTTTAAATTATCTTATAATGAACATGATCTGGCTACAAGCCTCTTATGTTAGTATAACATGTAAAGATACATTTGCTGAAAAATATTCTGGATTCAATTTTTGCAAGTAAACTTACTGGTTTTGCAATTTCAAATGGAGGAAGTGATGGAATATTTTTCAATTGAGCTCACTAAAGCGTAAAAATGCGAAGAAGGTGTGGGATGATTGATTAGATGATTAACTTAAATACCACTTATCATTTAACAGATACCAGAATTTTTGTCAACTCCTGCATCACAAATACGTCAATGACGCTTGTGATTTTGAAAAGTGACGTTATTGGCTATTTAATAATCTCTACTCATGCTCGACTTGTGGGATCAATCACATTTTAACAGAATTTAGTCAATCAGTGGCAGTAAGCACCTTGCTGAAGTATTTTGGCTCTCAAAACGTTTCGTTAAGATAAGTTAGGATAATAGTTTGAAAAAGGGGGTAGTTACTTTTTTGTTGTGTATATAAATTCACCCTGTAATCACTTTCTCCTTCGCCCTTCTCCAGGACATGCTGGCAGCAAACTCTTTATCTCCCTCGATGGGACGTCTGTATGCTAGCGCCTTTATAGTCTCAGCTTTACCTCAAGTCAGCCTGTCTGCATGGAGGAATACTGCTCTGGGCACAAACCAAACATCTCTCACAGTGCTAATGACCTTTGACTTTTTTCCGACACCGGTCTTACAGATTGTATTCTGTATTGTGTTGTGTACCCATATTGCAGGCACCGTTGAACAGGTTTTACGCAGCTGGGAACTATCACTCAAGTGCAAATAGACCTGAGGACACACGCTCTTTTAGTTTTTCTCCAGTAAATCTTGAATTTTTCATTAAAGCGCAAGTTTACTTTTGGCGATTTTTTTTTTTATTTGAAGCTTTATGCCCAAAGGTATATCACACCAATAAAGATTGCTGAATGTCTTTCGTTTTTTTTATTTTTTATTAAATTTAATGAAAAATATGTTAAATTCTTGGGTCCCCCCCCCCCCAGATTTTTCATTAATTAATTTCAAAAGATGACAGACTTTAGAATTTTATTGGTTTGATACGACCTTTGGGGCAATAAATCTTTCAAGTAAAAACAATATTGGCCAAAATAAACATGTGGCTTTAAAAATTCCAATATTGATCATTTGAAAATGACTAATTTTTGCAACATAATCTGGAAAGGTGTTGTCTGATATTCAACTGGGCCCACGCATTAGGTCTTACTCTTACCAAATATTGTACACAATATGTTTTTGTGTGTAAACTGCTTTGATATTTTTTGACAGATGTGATGAAAATATGAGACGATGCCAGCAGATGCTTTACGGTTAGATTTGTATCTAATAGAAAGTAAAATGCCTAAGAGTATGGTCAAAAGTCCGCAGGTCAGTTAGCAGTAAAATTTGATGTCCAGCAAGAAATGTATTCACATAGGTAATAGATAGCTTATAACCACGAAATACTGAAATAGAGGTGTACTTATACGATGATATCTGAGTTTATAATTTAGTATAAAACCTGCACAGACCTGAGAATCAAGGGACATAAAGTCGCGGGGGGGGGGGGGGGGAGCAATTTATCCTTCTATCTTTAGTGTTAAATGCTATGAGAGTAGGGTAGATTTGAAGCAAGAGAGTAAAGCAATAATCACATGGCATATTATATTATTGCAACATTATACCCCTAGATGGCCACCTCTACCTTATGATGAATTCCGGGCATACCATTTTCATTTCTTAGGACAAACTTCACGCTGAATACCTATTGTTCTTCCAAGACGGGTTGGACATCAGATTTCATCCAGCTCCACCACCTCCCCATGTTGGATGCGAGACCAGAACGTCTTTGCATGATGCATCCACAGCATCTGTGTCTCATACGTCTCCGGCTAAGACGAACTCATTCAGGCACTGGACAACTCCCTCTCTAAAAACATGAAGCATTATGAGCAGGTATAATCAAGAATTTTCATGGGTTCACAGAAACTGTTGTCAGTGTACATAAAAACAACTTTATCGAGGAGTTGTATTTGGTGATTTTCCATTCAGGTGCAACCGCTAATTTCTCATCAGTGAGTAATCAATAAACATGGTTATTACGATGTTAAACTTTATCAATTATTCCCATATTTTATTGCACGACATATATTTTTGTACTGAGAAGCAAGAGTATTAAGTGAGAACATAATTAAAATAGTCAACTTCTAGCTCACATAATTCCATAATAAAGTTATATACTATTTTGCTCCATCTGCCTTCATCTCAACCCACATTTAGAATCAATTCTTCATCTTCAAAATAATGTTTTGTGTAGTGTATATCGCATTTATTTTCAATCATATGTCTTAGTGCTATTCTGGTATGCATGATTAGAGACATAGCAGTCTACATAAGAACATCCTCAATTTATTGGCAGTTAAATTTTTTTGCATTATTAACTGAAAGTTAACAGTGTTATAGAATCCAACCATCATGCAGACGCTGCCTTATAGGCCAGCAATAATCACAAAGATTTCCGATAGTATTACAAGCATCCTTCTGTTCTTTGTTGTGGATGGCATTTATTTGTAAAGTTCGTGTTTCAGTCTTACTGAGATATGAGGCAGGATTTCTTCCTTAGAAGTTAACCCATTGAGCTACGGAACTGAATGTGTCTGTGTTACTAAAAACAAAACATCAATTTCAGAATCCTCAGATACAATGGTTAACCCTTGGTGCAGAGGTATCTAGCTATTATTTACTTTATAGATACATGTCGCTGAGCCAGCAAATGATATAATATGAAATGATAGAACAAATACATTGGTTTTTTGCAGGATGATTATGGAAGGGGAGAGGGGGGGTCCATACGTTTGGATGTATCAGGTTGCTTTGCTTAGTGGGAAATATGGAATAGTAAATGTGCATACAAAAGATCATTTTTGTAAGTAATTGGGATCTGTGGAGCATTTTAGAAAATCAACCAGACTTGGTCAAAAGACAAATATAGTTTTGGTCAAATCAGACAAATTCCTTAACATTTTAAAGTTATGGTAAGTCATCAGAACAACAACTAATAAATCCTATTGAAAAATGTTCATTTGACAGCACAAAAGAAAGAGAAAAAAATTAAAATAAATGTATCCAGGTGCAGTATAGTAAAAGTTCACTTAAAAGAAACTCAATAGGAGAGAAAATTGATTTTTCACGCATTTACCAGCAATTATACACTGCCTGTATTTTTATTCGTTAACTGTGCTATGTGTTGTCCCATGTATCTACAGATCTACAAGAATGATTGACCTGGCCTGATGGAAAGACTGAGAATGGTAAAACTGCAGCGAATATAGTTCAAGCCTGAATGGACCATACTTCGCCTCTAACCTGGGACACATTAATGATTGATGGTGGTGAGAGGACAGACCAGGACCGGTGGGGGACAGATGGTGAGGAGGGACAAAAAGAAAAAAAAAGGAAAGCAGGTGCGACATGTCATACAGGACAAACACAGGGACGACTAGAAAAAAAAAAACAAAGATGCGAACCAAGAGGAGTGCGAGTCAAAAGGGTGATGTGATGAGCAAAAAAGGAAGAAAGAGAACAAAGTGAAGAGTTTGTGAAGAAAGCTGAAGAATGAGGGAAGGAATCTAGAGATCCACTGAGAAAACTAAATGAATGAAGAAAATAATGGAAAAGAAGATGGCAGAAGAAGATAGAAGATGAGGTAAGAAAACAGGTGAGAGGAAGCAAGAGGAACCGAACAAATGATCAAAAGAGGGTAGTCGAACAACCAAGAGAAGGAGCCACAAGAAGCGGAGACAAATGTCAAAAGCATGTAAAGAAAGATGGAGAACAGAATGCTGAAGAGATGAAAGAAAAGGATGAAAAGAAGAAGCAAACCCAACAGTATAAAGGCCTATGTGACTTCAGGGCAATAAGTGAACAAAGCAATCAGGCTTGAGGTGAGAATTCAACATTTATTGCCTTGAGTTATCATCCCTCTGACAAGAGTTTGGCAGCGACACCTCCAGTACATGTTGAAGAGATTGCTCCTGTGGCCATGTGTCAAATCAAGTTTGTTGGGCAGCGACGCAGAGCGCTTAGACTATCTGGAGAGGTGATAACATTTGTAGCACTCCTTCGCACCAAACTAACATAGAATCCGCTCAGTCACTTGGAGATTCATATTGTCTGTGGCGACAGAGAGTCAGTTCCGCTGAGAAGCTCCGCTCCTGAAATAAAAAAACCATCCAGGTCGCGCTGTCCTTCCACAGCGACCCACCTATTTCAGACTGGTGGGGTAGCCCGTCAACGTGTGGACTCCGTTCTGGCCGAGATGTACGGACAGAAAGTGTGCGATCGCCACCAAATTGCGAGATTAGAACAATATTCCGGCAAGGGCTGCAGAAGCTGCACCTGAGAAGTGCTGCCCATGATTCGCAGGCAGCCCAGGTTCTGATGCTAGCATGAAAAAGCGAGAGGTATAAAAATCCCTAAGTTCATCATGTTTTGTTAGACATTGATAGATATATTGAATGATTTAAAGATAACCAATATGTGCAACATACATGTTAAAATTTTGAATTTATCTTGAGTAATCTAATTGTTTTCTGATTCAATTTCCTGATGATGAGCAATTAGATCAGCCATATAGACGTCGATATTATAAAACATAATAGGAAGAAGAAACATGTTCTCATGACTGATGCATAATGGATTTAATATGTACGCATTTGCTTGAAAAGAAATGTTTGCTATATAGAAAGATTAAATGTAAAGACTAATCAGATGGCAACATCTGTGTACAAACATGGGAATTGCCGACAGCTCTAGGGCCAGATTTTACACAGAATCTGACTTTTTTAAATTCTTTTTATTTTATTTATTTTTTTGGTGGGGGGGGGGGGGTATTTGTAATGAGATTTTGTAACTTCTTCTTCTGTTCCTGTAATGTTTTGTTTTTTTATCAGAGCATTTTGTTCAGGGAAGCATCTCCTTAAAGACAAGATTTCCATGTTGGTTTTTAGGTGTTTTTTAAAGAGATACATATTATAAATGAATGTTTCCATTTGTGGCAAAGGAAAAAAAATCTCATTCTGTTGAAAGTTGCTTCAAGTCCATTCTAGTGAGGCAGTATAATCTAAAAGCTCAGAATATATTGTGTGTTCCAAAGACACACTCAACCTTCATTTTTGTAATTGTTGAATCTCTGGTATGATATTATCCCAGGGAACTTACAAAGGCTGCATCGCAGTCGTCCGCCAGCATGTGAACACGCAAGTTAGCAATAGAGCTGGAGAGCCTAACAGATGCAAAAACGCTCATTAGAACAAAGGTAAAAAAATAATGTACTCAAGTTGATACAATGTAAAGGTCTACCATCACTATACTTAAGCCAACTCAAAATTTAAGTTCCCCCCTGGGCACTCATCAATTTCTAACTGCAATCAAATGTGGTGCAAAATTCACATAATCAGAATTGTTCAGGAACTTCTTCTGTTCAAATGTTCTTGAAGGAAATGATTTGCATGGTGTGGATAAGCAATTACAGCTACAAGACTTCACATGGTGAACCGTAAAAGTTTTAACTCTTTTTAATTACACTTGTAAAAATCAGAGGTAGAAGAGTCATGCCGATTGAGCAAGCATTAAAGACAAATTGATCAAGTTTTTTTTTTTTTTTTTTTTTTTTTTTTTTTTTTTTTTTTTTTTTTATTGTAAAAAATCACAAATGAAGTAATTGTTACATGTGTACTGAGAGTGCGGTACTTGATGATTTTAGCACTGAAAAATATCCACCGCTGTTGATGATCCTGAGACAACTGGCCTTAACATATTGTATCCAGTTGTTTCATGTTTGACTTTCATAGTGCAAATTGCAAGTGTTTAATTTCGCATATTCAAACCCATTGAAGTAGTGGTATTAACTAAGGTTAAAGGTAGGCTTAAATGGATATTTCAGCAGTACACTAGTAAGCAATATCACGATTTTTATAAGGGTTATTTGGGAGGCCATCCTGAGATGCGTCCTTTGGCAAGCTTAAGCCCTAATAAGATGGGCTATTTATGAGCTGAAGACTGGGGGGGGGGGGGCCTTTTGGGCCCCCCCCAAAGATCTGCGCTGTTGTCGTCCGACGGCAACCAAATTTGGCAGAAAACAACCGTCCTTTGTCATGTCTCTCAAAACGGAACATAGTCGAAATACTGATATTATTGTATTTTGTAAATATCATATTATTTATGCAAATATGCAAATCATATCAAAAAATGAATTTTTGCATATTTTTGGTGGCCTATTGTGGATCCATAAAATGCCTGTTTAAAGGTTTTCGCTTGTAAGAAGAGGCTGTTTATGCAATGAATTGTGTTGTGTCATGCTTTGAATTATTTAGATATGCTTATGCAAATTAGTAATTACTAAATATGGCAAAATAAAGTATTCCGGCATAGTAGTTTTCATGTATTTGTTATTTTGCATTTCTTATGTTTTCTTACTATTTCTCGATGTATTGTTTTTTATTATTTTCATACTAGAACTGGCTCACTTGAATCAACAAGTGACGATTATATCAGAAAGAAACAAATAAATAATGTGAGTTAGAAAACAATGTCTATAACATTCATTCTAAATACCCAATACCTTTTACACACAAATGAATAACAAATTTTCGATTCTTACGTGACATTGGATACCAAAAATGTTACGTAACACAACGCGCGCATGGGGAAATATACAATATTTGGTATCAAAGTTGCGCAAACTCAAGAGAAAAAGTCATGAAATGCGCGGCGAAACGCTTTTGTGAAAAAAATTATCGGTCGTGGTATGTACGGCGGGGGGGGGGGGGGCTTTTTAGCCCCCCCCCCCCAGTCTTTTAGGGTAACCATTTAGGAACATTTTGATTTG
>JZLH01S0359740.1:20289-35532 GCA_001188425.1 Eucidaris tribuloides
TTTTATTTTCCCTCTCAGAAATCAATATGTTTGTGGATTGGAAATCAACTTTCAAGGAAAATAAGTGGTTTACATCAAAGAAATCACACATGCTCTCATGTGATATTACAAACTATAATCCCAATATAATACCAGCCACAAGGTTAAAAAAGAGTAATGATGAAGACTTTGTGGTTTTATTATTATCATTTGTTTTTTGCCAATAAAAAAATTGAAATTTCTATCATTTTAAAGCCCAAGTTTAATTTTGATCGATCAGACAAATTTTGGTCAATCTGTCACAAAAGTATTCTATTGTCACACCAGACATCAGAAAACAACATCATACCTACAGAAAATTGTCAGCAGTGACAAGTTATGGTATTTAAATTAAAGGAGAGCATCTAGCGATATGTACATATGAGAAATCTCGGAGGTCCCCCCCCCCCCACCTCCCCGAGATTTTACATTTTCAGTAATTTCTAAAAAATGAGAGGGTTTCAGAGCGAGCACTTTTCAGGGTATTAATAGATCATCTTTATCATCTGTATCTAAAAAAATATAATTGCAATGAATTCCATTTTTTACAATTTACCAAAACTATACTTGGGCTTTAATATACTACATAATACAAAAGAAAGGAATAAAGAGAAATTAATTAAATGCACATTTGCACATTTATTACTTGCTTTAAAGGACCATCACACACCAAACCAGCTTTGACTTCAAGTTACTCCATCATATGAAAGACGTGACTACTATATACTTTGTACAGCGTTACCGCCTTTCTACCGGTCACACAACAACTTCTTATTTTGAGTACATACTGCAAAATCTGTGTATGTCCCACACGACGACGTGGCCGAGAGCGTGCTCATGTTAGAGACTGTGTGTGACCCCCATGACTGTGCTCGTACTAAAAGCCGAGGACATGGTACCTTCTTGTCACCTAAGCACCTTGCGGGCGGAGCGGGCGGGCGTGTTTCGGAGCTTCTTTGGCGTCTGCGTGGAAACAAGAATGATGAATGGTGGAAATGATACATTCATGTAGATGAGGAACATAGATATGATTTACCACGTTAAGTTAAATGTATGAGTCAATTTTCTTGATAAATGGATCGTTCATTGCTTCAATCTTAAAGTCATAACTCAATATGTAATACAACTACAAAAATTCTTGAAAAACTAGAAAAGTTCGACTGCGCGCAGTCAATGGGTATGCCTCCGCCCAGTACATAAAAGTGGCTCATAGTATGATTGCTATCGACCTTCAAGGAACCAAGTAACTGTAAAGATGATGGGAACAGTTTACTGACAAATGACCTTCAATAGATCAAATACTAAATATAACCTTTCACAACAAACCACCTATTCATCTGCATGAAATTATTTGTCTTTTTTTTCAGATGTACTCATCACCTTGACCTTTGACCACTGTGACTCCACCAAAATATTTTTCTTTTGTTTCTTACCTAACCACCAAATTATATCAACAGTCAGCACTCCTAACTGATTTTATAGGCTGAAAATGGCATTTTGGGACAAAGTTCAATGACCTTTGACCCTAAACCTTGGTCCCCTATGACTCTACCAAATATTTGCCTTTTATTTTTACACCTGTCAAATTACAGGCAATAGTGAACACTCCTATCTAAGTTATTACATGTAGGCAGAAAATGACTTTATTGGACAAAGCTTATTGAGCCTTGACTATAATCTTGACCCTTTTGACTTCTGATCAAATATTAGTATTTTGTTTTCTTAACCTAAAACCACGAAATCTATATTAACAGCGCAATTTACCTAACTGGAGTTTATGGCAGAAAAGTTACACTTTTGGGACAAAGAGCATTGACCTTGTGGCCAATGTGACTGCTGCAACCAAAATATTGTCTATTTGTTTTCTTAACCTAACCAGCGCAAATTATAAAACTGTGCGGCACTCCTAAAACGTGGAGTTATAGGTCGAATGACCATTTTCGGAGCAAAGTTCATTGACGCTTATGACCCTTAGACGTTGAGCTTTGACCCCTGTGACTCTACAAAACATATTTTTCTTTTGTTTCTTAAGTAACCACTAAATCATATCAAAAGTGAACACTCCTAACTGGAGTTAAAGGCAGAAAATGGCATTTTGGGACAAAGTTCATTGACCTTTGACCCTTGACCTTTGACCCCTACAACTCTACCAAAATATTTGTCTTTTGTTACTTAACCTAACCACCAAATTATATCAACAGTGAGCACTCCTAACTGGAGTTATAGGCAGAAAATGGCATTTTGGGTCAAAGTTCATTGACCTTTGACCTTTGACCCTTGACGGATTTGTCCCAAAATCTAATCAATTCATCCTTGCCCAGTGGTCCATCCTTGGTCCAAGTATCATTAAAATCCCTCCAGCGGTACTTCAGTAATCTTGTTCACAAGAAAGTGCGGACGCACGGACGTACGGACGCACAGACGCACGGACGCACGGACGCACGGACGCACGGACGTATGGACGGACAACCCGAAAACATAATGCCTCCGGCTCCCTTACGGGGCGGAGGCATAATAAAAACAATACAGTTAAAGTGTTTCTCGTCCTTAACAAAACATTGACTGTGCTGAAAAGTCTGTCTTCTGGGAAAATTGAGCTTGTTAAAAATCCAAACTGAATTAAGTGTTGAATGATGGTGACCCATTTCTATCTGAATTCTACGCAGCCATTCATTAGTCAATCTTTAGCAAAAATTGATTGTGGTCGAGATTTTCGACTATATTTTACAGTATAGCATCCAAAGCATTAATAAGGTGTTAAGGTTATCTGAATTATACCTCAGCAGGAAGATCAGAAATACATAAGAAATTGCAAAAACAATAAAATACATTAGAAATTGATTCTAATATTGCGTTTTGTTTTCAGGTACATTTACTAAGAACACCACAAAGGGTCTCTACACCAAGAATTATCTCATTTGGAGCTTTAATTAGTGAGTTAGAGCAAAAAGTGCGATTTCACAGATTAATTACACATAAATTAGCATAATTAACGAAAAACAATTTTCAAGAAAAAAATAACTATACCCTTTAGTAGATTAGGTCGCCGGGGACATGCGTGCCAATTTTTTCATCGCGATCGCACGGTCGACAGCTGGGATCTGATGGGGAGCCTGTGAGCCGAGCCCCCCCAGCCATATGATCTCCCAAAATACCCCGACAGAGATAGGGTTAACCTTAATTAGACTGGGGTATTTTGGAGGCTGGAAAGAGGTGGGGGGGGGGGGGGGGGGCGCCTAAAGCCCCTTGCAGATCTCTGGTCGTTGATCGCGCGATGAAAATCGACACACACATCACCCATGACATAATCTACAGAATTGTATATTTGATTGTTCAAAAATTAGTCAAATTTATTTTTACTTAATTAATTATGCTAATTTATGCATGAAATTAGAATTTGGCTGTAAATCATTAAGTAAAGCCCTTGAAGTGCTTATTTTTTGTTTAAAGACTCTTTGCGAGATTCTGATTGGAGGCACATTAAAAAAAATTGGGTATCAAAATGTTTTCTTATGTATTTTATTGTTTTTACAATTTCTTATGTATTTCTTTGTTTTTCGACTTTTTGTTTTTCATTGTTTTTTCAATGGAAATTGTTGGCGACATTATTTCGGTCATAAATAGCAGCAAATCAAATGATTGTTATCAATGAAAGCAAAATTAATCACTCATTTATGAATTTTAGCTGAAAACACAATTTGCATTGACTTTGTACATGAAATCACGTTTTTGAGCAATTTTGGGTCTGACGCACAGGTGCAAAATTATGCATAACTCACAAACCGGATACCCGGGTGTTGTAAATTTGGGCTTAAAAGATGCGCAAGACTTCAGAGAAAAAAGTCATGAAATATCGCGGCCATAGCTTCTCGTGTAAAAAAAATTATTTTTAGGCCCCCACCCCAGTCCAATTAGGGTTAAACTGTGTCTACATTACTCACTGTTATCCTACTCCTGGCTCTAGAAGGTGAAGGCGAAGGAAAAGGAATAAATGGAGGTCTGCTACAGGCAGAGTCAGACTGATGGAAGGCAGGCGAGGAGAAAGAAGTGCAAGATGATAGAAGAAATGAAAATTAGTTGATGAGAAGGATGAGTAAGACAGAGATAAAGAGAAGAGACAGAAAGATACATAGTTCATTCCAAGAAGTTCGACAACAAAGTGTGACATTTTCCTCAACATCCTTGTATTTCCTTTATAGGACATGATACAAATGTGAAATCCTCTCTAGATAAAATAAGTGCTCTCATGGAATATACAAGTACCACAAACAGTTTGTTCAAAGACATATTTTTCATATTATTTACAAAAGTATGTTTTGGACAAACGGGAAACGGTTTCAAGTTACATCCATAATGCAACGTTTCAAACTAAATCTGCAGATCATAGCAGAATAATACTATAATAGCTAGTTAGGAATACATTCCTAAGAGAACACCTGCATGATCACTGTAAGTTAGGGCAGCAATGCAGCGAAGCATATATCTGAATGAAGGACTGCTGTGTTGGATGTAACGGTTTCCACAAAATGTCACACAGCATGGTTTCCGCATTACATCCGAAATCACCCGAAACCAATGAAGCTGGCCTACCCCGATCCCAGTCTTTGTTGCACTGAACCACTGGCAGGCCCCACTGTAACCAGACAATATATTATACAGAGAGCCCCCCCCCCCCGGGCCAGATAGGGTTAAAATAAACGTTTCTGGTGTAACATGAAAACTGTTTCCAGTTACATCCGGAACGGAGGTTTTTTTACAAATATTTGGAAAATGCCTTGATGGACAGCCCATCTTTGTATCCCGGATGTTTACTGATGGTACTTGAGATCAATCAAGCAAGACTCTATTTGGAAATGATAAGTAGTTTAACAATTACAGAGAAAAAATGGAAATATACCCCAAGTGTTGTCGAAGTCTGTAGAATGACCCACATACTTAAATTTTTGTCACCTATTTAGATATCAAAGATCTTGTCACTAACAAGATCAAATGAACTTCAAAGAGTCAAAGACAAGGCTTGTTTGGGTGTTTGCCTTGTGCTCTGCCACTAGTGTGTTTTCAAGAATAATACTTGTATTACTCTTATCATCACTAAACAGAGTGTGGCTTGGTACAAAGTGTGGAAATTTTAAAGAGCCCTGTTTCATTTTATTGTCTTCTCTTACAAAAAAACAAAAAAACAAAAACAAAAAAAAGAGGATGTTTTATCTTTTGTTCCACTAAGTGTTTACATACTGCACAATGAAGATCAATACTTAATATGTCCTGGGTATATTGTGAATCTAAGAGTATCCCCGACATGCATGCAATTGCTTTAAAAAATTTCCTTGTAACTTTCATTGAACATCTTGTTGCCTACCCCCCCCCCAAAAAAAAAAAAACTAATATATATATATATATATATAAAATATATATATATTTTTTTTTGTTTCTTGGGCAAATATTGTGAAAAAGAAAGGAGAAGATAAAGACAAATCAATGGCCAAAAAATGCCTGAACGTAATACAGGAAACAATAACAGCTTGATGAAACACACTGATAGATATATAAAAGAAGAAAGAACAGAAACAGAAGTCAGAGGTGGAATGAGGGGAGGGTGTTGGTCTTCATGAATTACTTTCTGTTGTATTGATACATGAGATTAGAATTCAGAAAATGGTAAAAACTTGACAGCGATGTGCTTACATGGAAACAATATTCTGATTCCCCGATTTTCCCACTGATTTTCCCTGATGACGTTAAAATTCCAGAATCATCACTTTGACCCATTTCTTGCTTTGCCTCTTTCTTCCTTTCCTCATGTCCATGGTATAAACACGAGGAGTGAAAGTCAGGCTACTAGAAAAAAAATTTCCCTGATTTCCCCCTGAGTTGACAAACTTTTTTCAAAGTCCCTGATTTTCCCGGACTGGAAAAAGGGAAAGTCATCTCATCTGCCAGGTTTTCCCTGATTTCCAGGTGAGATTTGATCCCTGAAATACTGGATCACTGAAAAGTTATTGACTGATACTAATTCAAGCTGATCTTACCCTTGAGTACGATGACACGCCCGTTGGTGGTCTGGTGCGATTGGCCATGGGTGATGGTGAAGGCAGGATGGAGGAATGGGTCACACCTCGTCTGGGAGATGGAAGTACCGAGCCATTGGCCTAGGGGAAAGAGGAAAATTTAATAGATAGGTGTTATATCTCAAGGTCTCTACCAAAACATATTACTTATGATTACCTGCGATGTATCTGAGAAAACTTGTTTTTGTTTTTCCCCTAGGGTGGAAATTTTAACTGTGCATTTGAACTAAATAGTTTAATCAGTGATTTAAGTTGTACAAAAGTATAATTGTCAAATTGACAAAAACTATTCTTTTGTTTTAAAGATGGGATAACCCATTTGATGATATAAATAATACCCTGGGGTACCAAATAGAATCCACCATTTTGTTGAATTATTATCATTTTTTTTAGCACTGTGCCCTGGGTTACAAAACTGTGTAAAAATTATGTTTGAAGTGTGAAAATAACAAATTAGCTTCATTTACACTCCACTTTTCGTAAGTTTATGTTTTTTTGTTGTGCACTTGCGCAGCCTCTGTATCATAACCACTGATCTCAGTGATCACAACCAAAGAAAATACATTTTTGGACAAAAGAGGGTGCTACACAACGTGGTACATCGAGGTACAATGGTACCCAGGGATAGCGCGTGGTGCATCATTTGCAGACCTAAAATTTGAATTTGTGTGACTATACCTGTATATGGAAAAAGTACTGATTGTGAACTCCCCTTCAAATGGATGTAAGTATGTGGCTGGATTATAAGGCCACAACTGAATGAGATTGTTTATTTGAATTTTGAAAACGGGCAGAACATAAATTTTTACAGATGACTTTGCATAACTCGTCGCACAATTTGAATTATCGCCCATGTCAAATATTTTTGACAGTCCCAATTTGTTCTGTGCTTTATCAATGGGAAGTTTATTTTCTTAGTCAATTTTTTTTTATTGAATATCACCTATCTTGTACATATTTTCTAATCCCAAAGGGAGCAAACATGTGTCAAATCATTCGCCTAGGTCAAAGTGGCCAGAACTGTCATTCTTGATGGTCTAATGGGTTGACCTGTTGATCTCTGCCTGTCAGCATGACCGTAAAGGTATCATAAATTTCCCACTCCCTCTCTGCCTTTCTCATTTTTGACAGTATTCCTTTCCCTGCACATGTTTCTTCATCTCTAACATAGAATTGTATACACAAACCTGTTATTCGAATTTTGTCTAAGTCGACGTGATTTGTGTGGTCCCCAGTGATTCCACTTAGGCAAAGTTTACTGTACCTTCCCAACCAAATTTATACTTAGTGGGATGCAACCATTTGTAGGCGCTATATCCTCACTATAAATTTAACCCTAACTGCACTGGGGGGGGGGGGCCTGGGAGGCCCCCCTTCGACGTTTCACGCAATATGTCGCTAACGCGCAAAGCAGTTGCCACAGCGTTTCATGACTTTTTTTCTCACGCGTTTCGCGCATCTTTTGAGACCAAATTTGCGATGTCGGGTTTGTGGTTCTGAAGTTACGTAACATTTTGTACTTGCATGTCAGACCAAAAATTGCTAAAAAACATGATTTCCTGTACAATTTCAATACAAATTGTGTTTTCAGCCAAAATTCATAAATGTGTGATTATTTTTACTTTTACTGGTTGAAATAAATAAATTTCACGCTGTTTATGGTTGCAAAATTGTCCCCGACAAATTTCAGCGAAAAAAAAAAAAAAAAAAAAAGGTCGCGGAAAAAACAAAGTAATATATAAGAAATTGAAAAAACAATAAAATATATAAGGAATAAGTTTAGATATCATAAATTTTTGGTGGTACATTTGTTAAAAATGCTACAAAGATTATCAAGACTAAAAATCAGCACATCTGGAGCTTCATTTAATGGCTCAGAGCAAAAAGACTGATTTCACTCATAAATCATGCATAAATTAGCATAATTAATCAAACATTATTCAAACAAAAAATAACAATACAATTTTGTAATGTACGTGGCGGGCGACGTGTGTGCCAATTTTCGTCACGATCGCGCGGTTGACGGCCGAGATCAGAAGGGGGGGGGGGGGCCGTCCGAGGCCCCCCCCCTCCCACTTTTTTCATGGGGTCAAATAGCCCAGTACAGTAAGGGTTAAGTGTTGGCATGTTTGGGGGGCTTCTGTGTAAGCATTTTGTCTCCGAGTGTGAGATGTTCTGGGCTTCTGTACAAACCCGTCGTCCCCAAGGGGTTAAGAACCTTGTGGCTTACTTGTTTCATCTTTTTGATTGGTGTCCGTCCAGGAGTCCCTGGGAAGCGTCTCTTGACTGGGGTGTTGGGCTTGCTACCGTGGAGCATTTCATCCTCGGTCTGCCTCTGACGAGCTCGAAGCTAAATTAGGTTGATCACGATAAAACAAGAAATCCATACCAATTTATAAATTTAAAATACATTTTATTTACACAAAAATTCTTAGCTGGTTGGAGAAATGTTAGCAGTAAATGTGATGGTAGCAAGATAAATCCACTATAACCAATGTAAATTTTGTTCATATCCAAATGACCATTCTCGTGAGATATATCAGAAATGTGCATTTTTTTCTCCACAGGGTGTATTTGCTAGATTCAAACATGACTTCATCTTAAGATGTCTTACTTAAAATATAAATCAAATTCATATTAATATTTCTCATCCAATAAAGTTGCCTGTACCTTGGAGTAAACAATTTTCTATGTATTACTGTTATATATATAACCGGATCAGTAGTGTTTTGTGAAAAGTGTTTCCAAATGTGGTTTGAAGTTTAACAAAATTGAGCACATTTCAACCATCTTTAGAAATAAATAAGAAAATATAGGATTACTACATACCCTCTCTTCTTTGATAATTTGTTTCTGCTGTTCATGGGCAGCCCACTGTGATGCCACATAGTCCATGAATCGACAACCGTCAACCAGGAAGTCACGTCCCGTTTGTCGCTCAAACTCCTCAATACGCTCGGAAAGCAGTTTCTCAATCTAAGCAAGTAGAGAGATGAAAGAAAATTAAGCATGTCATCCGATCTCAGACAAATATTTTTTCTTGGTGGTCGTGTCCATTCGGTCCTCGCCCTTATGACGTAGCCGAGACCATATCGGGATAAATTGTCTGTCATATTTTTCAGAAAAATTAATCACCATTTTACAACTTTTGAGTGGATATTTGGGATTGATAAAAAGCAAAAGTTATGAACATGATGCTAAACAATATACCACACACACCAGTGCAGGCTGCTAGGAATACAATGCCTGATTATCTTTAGTGTGTTGCGAAAAAGTTTTGAATGTCTGCACGAATGTCCAAACAGGCAGCCATAATGAATTCCAGAAGTAAAGCTTATCATGGAAAACTGAATGTCAGTCCATTAATTTCACACATTACTATATCTTATTACCTTTGGTAGCTCTTTGTTGAGCTTTCGTCTCGTTCTCTCTTCCTCTAGCAGTTTTCCTCCACGGTTGTTGAAGCGGTTTGGATCATTGGCTCGTTTCTGAAGAAAAATATTGATAAGTTAGTCTTTGAAGTTAGCAAACATGATACAACATTGGAATTTGCAATATAAATTTAATTCAAAAAGAATAAAACATTAATGCCCATTTGTGATGAGAGGGTTGTTGCAGCAGTTCCCAAAGAAAACATCTTCATTTTTTCTGTGAAATAAATGATCTCCCAACATATAAAGCAATGTTTAGTTTCCTGACAAATTTAAATGTATATACATTTAAAATATAATTTTCACAGAAAATTTAACTAAAGCATTGTAAAATAAATTGATATGTACATCTATACCAGTATCAACTACAGTACAACATGCACCATACAATTACAAGTAGACATATCACAAAAACTGCTACTTAACACATTGTATAATTTCAAATCTTACCTGGAATCTGTTTCATTCACTAAAACCATTTTAATATACTCATTTTAAAGAGGCAGAGAGGAATTTAGAGAACTCTTTGCATTCTTTACACCAAATAACAGGATTGTGTATTTGTTTGATTCAAGGTGAGTAAAATACTTTTGTATAAATAGTACAGGAGAGACAAAATATTGAAGCCTATAATTACTATCTTTACAGGTGTATGGGTATTACTATAATAATCAATTAGCACAATAAAGTTACAAGTTACAAGTTAAGATATCAAACCATGCTGTTTCAAGTGTCAACAAGACAGAAATACAATGAGTGTACATTCTAATATTTTATATGCACAAGGAATGTCTTTATGTAAGTGCCAGCATGAAATAAAATTCAAGGCCTAAGAAGGATTTTTATATTCTATTCAGCATCTGCTGAATTAAAATTTGATATTAGAGAGAGCAGTATACAGGTTTGTTTATTTTTTATAATTATAACTACACAAATTATACAACAGTTAAATTTGTAAGAGTTAATTTACCAGCATGCTACCCAATAATGACATAGCATTCATGCAAACATGCCACGGTCATGCAAATTTTGTTAGAACTATATATCTAGATGCAAAGTAATAAGGAAGTGTGCAAGTATGGACAGAAAAAGGTGTTATGTTTTTGTTTTGTTTTTCATTTTTGAGGAATGCCAGATTAATATTTAATTATGATAATATCTGGTTAAAATACCACTGAATGATTTGATTATTTTCAGTTAGTTGTGAAGATGTGTTATTTGTGCAAGAAGCGAACACCAGCTTGTGAAATCAAGGCAAAAACACTTCTTATCCAAAGACATCAGGTCGTGAATATTGCAACAAATGCAATTTGACCTGAATTTGACAAGAAGTGAATTTGTCAATATTACCACAAGTTGGCAGTATTTGGCTGGTAAGACATGCAAAGAGTTCTGCCTATGAGATTACAATTCATTGACCATGCCTGTACTGTCAGCTCTGAGCACTAATGTTATCAGCTATATAAGCACTAATACTATTAACAGCTAAGTGTTAACCCGTTGGAGACTAAGTACGAGATATCTTGTATTGAGGTCTATGAAAAATGCGTGTTATAGTACAATCAAATCGTCTCCAACAGGATAAGAATGATTCAACTGACTCAGTTACGGTCTTGTATAAACTCAGCTTATGGCATGATTTACACCTACATCAAAAACTTTCTCGCAAGCAGAACAGCTACCATGTTTTCTAGTTTATTCTGTTCAATTTTATGTCTAACAGACATGTTGTTGGCTATGAACAGATGCACTAAGTTTCTACTAACAAACTTGTCTTACAGTGTGTGTATTTCTGCAAAGAGCATTTTTAGCGCCGAGGAAAGGCAGATTACCGGTATGTCATTTCACATTTCACATTTCTCATTCTTCACAGCATTGTTCGAAATAATACCATTGAAGGAAACTTAAAAAAATAGAAATATTATAGAGAAATATAATAAAAATATCTTCCCATAGGTGTAATAATATATGAACAGGAAGAGATCACATGTATATCCCTTTAATCCGAACAATATGAACTAATGAAATGTAGTGCATGTTATGGCTGACATAAAATTATATGAAAGGGTTAATCTGCTACTAATCAAAGTATTTAAGAACAAAACTCTGTCTGGATGGCTTGTCTACCTGAGAGAGAAAACAATTTTAGCCACAGACAGAAAAACAAGGAGATGTTTTCCAACTTGAAACCCACTGAATTGCATTTAACAAATTTAGTTTGACAAGTTCAGTATATTCATAAGTACAGCATAACAATGTCAGTATCTTTTTTTTCTTCTGATTGTTGACAAATTTATCAGTCATGCTAACTTCGTAAAAGTATAACTACAGGGCATACGTTCAATCAGTTGTCAATTTTGTGGTAAAAAAATGCATTATCATTTTCCACATATACAGAATAAAGTTGACAAATTGGAATTGCTATAATACGAAGTTAGATTGATGTAATGGCACTAGAACATGTTCTGATGCCAGCATGCACTAACAAATACAGAAAGAAAATGTCTGGAAATAATGAAAGAAAATGTCTACTATACCAGAATGCTGCTACAAAGAATATTTGACACCTAATGGCAGTGTTCTTGGATTGTAGAGGCACGGAAATGTTCAATTTGGGTGTCACAAAAAAGTATAGGAATCATACCACAAATCCCAGTTGATATTTATGCCTCAATTCTGAAACAATCAACACTACTTCACTCGTATTTATTTTCAAAAGGCACAACTGCTGGAATTCTTGTAGGATCAATCATTGTTAATCTGTTGGAGACTACGAACGAAAAATCTCGGGCTGGGCTTAATAATGGAGAATGCGTGGTATATTGAAACCAAATCTTCTCCAACAACTGCTTAATAATAAATTTTCGACAATCACCAAAGTCAGATTCAAACAAGACTCTGATCAATAATTGTCAAAGTTCTGTACATCCAACATTAATATTTGTGATGTACAGTCTGAAATTAATGCCATAGTAATAGCTATTCTTTTAAAACATTACAGTCAGTATTTCTGTTGAAATTCACTTTCCTGCTCTCCTGCTTTGTGAGAGGCAAAGAATACCAAGAATTTTGTCATTTAAGTTGATTTCAGCTCAGTTCCAAATGAGCTAAGAATTCCAAGAATGTTGTCACGTAAGTTGATTTCAGCTCAGTTCTTCAAACGAGCATTTCAGCAACATGCAAAGCAAGAACATAATGTTCAATCCTCTCATTACCATTGTAACAAAACTCAATAGACTTTGCATTGATATTCTGACAGTGGTACTCAAAGGATTAAAGTAAACATAAAAGTAAATGATACTTGAAGTTACATGTTCATTAGTAAACTAAAGATACTACTACTGATGTACAAATGATGATGATAATGATAAATGATATTACGTGCATGGTCAATGAATAGTGCTCTAAACCACAGAGTTCAACACATTGCTAGAGGGATGACCCTGCTTACAATAACCCATTTGATAGGTGAGGTCGGTGTTTAATTTAATTCCAAACACCATGTTTGATGAGTGACATATTTTTTTTAAAGGCAGGAATATATTATATTGCAAATGCCCCCAAAACATACACTGGTGATTTAAGTTTTGTTTCTGATTGATTTCTTCAGTTTTAGTTCAAGAAAATACATCTGTACATAAACAGACACAGTTTGACTGTAATTCCAATACTATTGAGATGTACATGCACTGCTTTTAAATTGAAAGGCTTTCAGCAATGACTTTTATAAACCATTTGATAATTTTATTATAATCATAGAATCCTCCTTATAGTTTTACAACGTTCATAGAGTCCTCCCTTTCTTTTAAAATTCCATATGATGTATTTCACCTCTTATAGTTACATTTTAAATTCATTTGGCCAAGTCATACCTACATAAAAACTTTGAAGATGTCCCCGACTCCCTGTTACTCTTTTTAACAAGATGGTTTTCAGAGGCTAGACAAACAACAGTACCAAAGTCTAATTTTTTTACTAGTGTCACAGCTGGAAACAACATCCTAATCATAATTATGTCCTAAACTACCAACACCTTGTCAGCCCTCATCACAAACATGTATCCCTCTGTGGTTCACAAGGTACAACTGTACACCAATATTCATGGGCAAAAACACTGGAGTTTGGTGTAAACGGGGCCATTGAGCGGCATAAGTCCAGGTCTACCTCAAACTCCAGCATCTTTTTCCACATGTCCTCTCTCCTCCTGACGGCCTCTAGCATCTCCTTGTTGGTCTCGTAGTAGTCCTTGACCTTGATGAGGGCCTCGTCGTGGAGCAACAGCAGTTCCTCAGTATAGACATCTAGGAGGAGGAGATTGAGAATGACAAGGATATCAGATGATGTTGTTAGATTGTGCAATTTAGAAACAAGAGGAATTGCCATATTTGCACACATTCATTCAAGGTATATTTAACATTTGACCTCTGAACTACATATATGACCTTATACCACTAATAGAGTTCCTCGGTGTAGACATATAGGAGGACACAGAATGTCGTAGATACCGGAAGATCATTAGATCGTGTGCTACATGGATCACCTCTAAAACAAATTAGTACCAGGCCTAAAAGACATGCTACTGAGACAAAAAAAACCCTTCACATAACACAAAATAGGCGTAGCAGCTGCGCCTTTTAGCCATCTTAAACCATTCACACAGCAATCAAAAAGGCAGGGTCGATACTCGATACAGCAACGAGAAGTGTATATGCGCGATTGTCTTTTGATTTTCAGCACAAATGTTGGTGAACTCTGCATGCATCATTGTGCAACGAGTAGCAGAGGCAACTTAACCCTTTCACCTAGAAGGTGAAGCGTATCAGCTACTCCTTTTCGCCAGCTCTGAAATACCGCCACAGGTGACCGTGATTCAGAGCGGGCTCAGAGTGGACCCACTGAATACTCCTTCTCACCAACTTAAACCATTCAGATAGAATGTGGAGGGTTAGCAGAGGTATTTCAGAGCCAGTGAATTTGGGCTATCTGAATGGGGTTGAAGAGAATATAATGGACAAAAAAGAAGCCCAGTACAGTACACACTCAAAGATGACAAGCTTCTACAGAATAAGCAAAGGGAATGATAATCTTTTCAGTCAAACTGCTAAGAATATGTTGCCTACATATACGTGTGTCGCATAAAGTACACATTTTGACCAGTAAAGATGAAGAAAATAAAAATAAGTGTGGACACTTTCTCAAAAAAAATTAAAATGTGTAAGTTTATTTTTTATTCTTTCCACAGTCAACCAACAGAAAAATCATGTCATCTCTCTTTCGTATAGCAGTGAGTTCAAAGGGTTAATTAAACAATGAAGAAACAAATCAATTGCAAACAGGCCTTGAAAACTCAATTCAACAAAAACACAGTATAGTATTTTATTTCTAAGAATAAGATAAGAGTAGATAAGAACACACAAAAAGCAAATATTCCTGAATCATGGTGTCTGCACCTTTAGAAATGTAACATAATTCATTATACCTGTAGAGAATCAAATAAAATGTGCATGTTGAACAAAAAAGCCTGTTTCAAACCTTCATAGAATGCTTCAAAGTCATTGCGTTGTTGTCTGCTGTAGAAACACTTGTTCCACCAGCTCTCAATCTCTTCTCTCAGGGCGTCCACCACTTTCTTCAGATTCTGTTTCTTCAGCTCCTCCAGTTTGGCAACTTCCTCACGTAACTGCAAAATAGATATTCAGATGTGGGTTTTTTTCAGTGTTAAAACC
>JZLH01S0359796.1:26702-43777 GCA_001188425.1 Eucidaris tribuloides
GAACTATAACTTTTCTGAAGTATTAACTGTTCTATAACTTGTTAATGACTGGTTGTACTAATCCATGTACATTACAATAAAATATTAATTATCTGTTAGTTCTTCCACTGGGTTTTATTCCACTGCTAATTGCGATATACTTGATTAACACAGAATACTTAATAATTGATATTGATAATTAAATACAAAATTAAAGATACTTTGAGTTTCACCTTTATGCCCTTTTGCAATAATAAGCCTTCTATATGTTACTAATACAAATATAGTACCCATCGTAAAATCTAATAACCCCAATTTGTAAATTAACAATCCTTGATATGTAATAAGCATAGATAGAAGAAACCTGTTAATAATATAATATTCTTAATTGAATAGTAGAAGTAAGGGCTGTATTGATGCAGTCATAATATTAACAAGCACTCTGAAATTCCCCATATCCTAGATAATTGTATATTCTAAAATTACTAACAGTATTGCCGAAGACAATAACAACCATTCTATCACCGAGACGAACCTTTTTCGACTACCAGCCGAGTTCTCATCTAACTCTCAATAGTCTATTCCTAAGAGTGTTGTCCCCTTTGCATTTACTACGTGTAATACTACCTATACAAGTCGAATACATACATACAGCTAGAGATTAAAAGGGTCTGTGGACAAGACTAGTCCCAGAGAAATTCCAGCATCGCCTGGCCGTGGAGAAACCACAGCACCGACCACAAAGTTCTAAGCTTAACTCTTTCACTACCGAAAAGGACTTTCATAGTTGAAACATTCTTATGCAGAAATGAAACAAAGAAATCTGTGTCTCGCAAGCATGTGACCACGATACCGGCGTGGCACGAGTGAGATATTCACCCGTATACCGTTAAGGCATACATAAAAATATACCACACCTGTGTCACTGAATTTATGCCTAAGAGTTGCATTTTTGTATTATGTTCTAAACTATTAAAGCATCAAACCAACACATATTGGTAAAAGATTCTGGTATACACTTCTTCAGAATAACTGATTTGTATTTACTAGTTTCAACATCTTATTCCGCCTTCGTGACATATTAAACTATGTACAAATGTATATCTCTCATAAAACAATTTATCCTACTGTTTATTTTACTTTCACTGACGCAGCTATTTATCGAATTGTTTCCTTACTTGTGAACAATGATAAAACTCTATTAATTAACCGTCTAACCTTACACTACATGTATATAAAATAGAATATATGTTAGTAGTAACTACTAGTGACCAAGTCGGATAAAGCAAAGCCCCTTCGAAATACTGTCGCCGGTCAGCAGCGGGGTTCTACTGATTTGGCCAGAACAGTATTTAATTTGCCTGACTCTTTCATTTTGTGTACGAGTCATACTTCCAAAATCCCTTTATCCTCATCGGCACTTTACATCATAAAATACTTCATACATAACCATCGAAATAGTGAGAATAATTACGAAGGGTTAGTACTTCATTGTTTCAATCAACATATTAAATCTAACTCACAAAATAGACTCATAAAATAAATAATTATGTAATCACACAATCACAGGGGTTTCCCTGTTACTGACACATAGATCAATACATTCGCCCACACATATAACATAATAAATATATCAAAATGAAATATAGAAATTGTACTCCACTTACCTTAAATAAAGAGGAAGAGATGGACAGGTCTTGTTTAAATGAGAACAAGCAAAGTAATGCTTTTTGTCCTCCAGTGCTGGGTGATCCTCCACTCCCAAACCCATTTCAGCATGGGGGTAGTCCAGAACTTTCTGCACTAGAGGGATCAACTCTAGAAAGATATACTCATTTGTGGACCTGTCCAGCATGTGTGTGTGTGTGTGTGATGTGTGTGTGTGTGTGTGTGGTGATCTCTACTAGGCCTCAATAAATTTGCATGCTCAGTATCGACAAGCACATCGAACTACTGAAGTTAAAGAATAATATATAACACTGCGGAAGAACCGTTTAAAAACTTGTCGAACTTTGGCTTATCTGACAGATCTGACAGTGTTTTGAATGGACAAATAATCACCCTAGAACACGAAGTTTGGACAGTTACGCTGTCACTAGTACAATATATATATATTACGTGGTCCGTGTCTTTACGGGTCGTCCTTTTCTCTCGACCGTTCTTTTCTGTTGAGTGACCTTTTCATGGACAAGCACAGCACATTGCCCTTAAAGGCATTGTATAACAGTGTTTCCAGTTTAAAAAATCTGAGATACATGATTCCCCATGCTACTAGTGTCTTTGATATGGTCTAAAAATGAAGCCCTGAAAAATTGCAGTGTAAAACAATCATTAAGTGCTTAAAAAAGGTGAAAATCATTGAGAGATCATTTCAACTTTTCTCCATAGACTGCTGTGTTGCAGAATTTTGCCCGATATAAAATTAATATGCCAATTTGGTAATTCTGCATATATTGGTACTTAGTGACAGCGTAACTGTCCAAACTTTCGTGTTCTAGGGTGATTATTTGTCCATTCAAACACTGTCAGATCTGTCAGATAGCAAAGTTCGACAAGTTTTTAAACGGTTCTTCCGCAGTGTTATATATTATGTCTTTAACTTCAGTAGTTCGATGTGCTTGTCGATACTGAGCATGCAAATTTATTGAGCCTAGTAGAGATCACACACACACACACACACACACACACACACACACACACACACACACACACACACACACACACACACACACACACACACACACACACACACACACACACACACACACACACACACACACACATACACGCACACACATATACATACACACACGCAAACACACACACTCACACACACATATATGCACACACACACACACACACACACACACACACACACACACACACACACACACACACACACACACACACACACACACACACACACACACACACACACACACACACACTCACACACACACAGAGTTAAAGCATGATGTAGTTCTAGAGTTTATGTCCTCGTGCACTCATCTGACACAGTCGTGTCGATCTGTGCCCTATTGGCAATGAACTTCTCTACCTTTCGTACTTCACACATTACTTCTTTTCTTGGTCTTTTCATAATCATCTTTTTGTTATTACATTCTTTTTTTCTTGTCGATCTTATTATCTTCCTACCGCATTTCGAGCTTCATTGTTCCGAGTCCTCTCTTCTTTTCTTCTTCCTTTTCTTCTTCTTCTCTTTTCCTTCTCTTCTTCCTCCTCCTACTTATCACCCTCCTCCTCTTTCTTTTCTATATTCTGTTGTGGCCGCTGTTATGAGCAAAATACGTAGGCCTTAGGCTTGTATACACCTCCGTGTAGAAAGCGACATTTTTCTTCAAACGCCATAAACACCGCCTAACCAAATAGCGCACTGAGTATGCCTTCCAAAACTGGACATATAGCGCACTTCACGACAGGGGCGGCGGAACGTATTTTTTTTTGGGGGGGGGGGGCAAAGCCAAAAAGGAGGCAGCACTTATATGTCAAAAAGGGCATTGCCGAGGGGCATGCAGAAATTTTCACCATCAAATTAAGTTCTTGCTTGAAGTTGATGCGTGTTTTTGCTGTAATGTAACTTGAGTAATCCCTTTTGAATGTTTTTCGATTGTTATATAATATGATGTATGTGTTGGCGAGCGTACCGAGCGAGCGGTTTGGAAAATTTGGAAAATTGAAGTTATAAAACTCGCTTTGTGGTCTATTCTGGCACTACAACTCAGATTTTATTGGTAGGCCTTAGAGTGTTAAAAAGATGAAGAACATCAAGCTAGTTCAAACAAATCCATAGGAAACAATGAGCAAACACTTTTTGGAGGGCAGAAATGATGATAAAAACCACGTAGTTTCGTTATGAAGAACATGTATGAACTTTCCCCTGTAAAATGTTTCATTTGATCTTCATTTCAAATATGTATTAATTTGTGTTTTGATACATACAAGTTCGGAGTGTACAGGCTCCTTCCGCGGCGACTGAGAGCAGCAAACAGTGGTTCAGGGTAAAATAAAATCCTTCATTATGAAACTTTCATCTTCTCGGGTTCATAGTTCTTACCTTATGTCCGTTTTAAGCATTTTTTTGTGTTTTTGCAATAAATTTAGGCAAATATTAGAAAATGAACAGAGAGCAAAATAATCATTTTATTTAATGAAGTGTGACTCTGAGCATTATGCATGTCTGTAAGTGCTACCAAGCACCCTGTCTGCACGATAGTAGATCCAAATTATACAGTCATGAGCACAGAATAAGTCACGTCACGCAAAATTCTGTTGCAGAAAACGTGGCATTCTTCTCTTTTAAATCGATTTTCTTTATTGAGGAAGACGAGAAGAGAATTCCCTCACGAACAGGTGCATTGATCCATGTTTGGGGGGGGGGGGACAAAAGTGAAAAAAAATCCAAAATTTTCGGTGCGCCAAATTGTAATACAGAATCTTATTCCATGTTTAATGGTGTTAGAGTGCTTTCCAACGCCTTTTAATACATATATTTGCATCGTATATTATGAATTTTTCAACTTGTCAAAATTATTGGGGTGGGGGGGGGGAGGTAAATCGTCCCCCAATATTTTCATTGGTGGGGCGATCGCCCTCCTGCCCTCCCCCAGGATCGACGCCTCTGATCACGAAAGACACTTTTTGTCGCTTGAAGAGTACATCAAAATCGAGCCATGTTATCAGGAAAAGAGTTGGAGAGGGCCCAATTTGGGCACTATATGAGATGCCAAATGCCCCTTGTAGGCACATAATGTACCACTTTGTTGAACAATTTACCCACTTATTCTCTTTACTCTACAATGTGCCCCATCAGGGGCAACATACATAGAATAAATCATGAATACATTAAATAAAATCAATCAACCAAAGCAAAACTCAGTCTGGTACAAACCAAAAGAGGGCAGATTTGATTTAGAAATGTCTGGAAATGTAATGGGTTTAGTAGGGCAAACAGTGAAAGGAGGGCCTAATTTTTGCTACCCGTGCATGAGGCCACTTAGATGAGAGGCCACTAGATGTCCCGTTTAGGCGCAAAATGTGCCCTTTCGTTGAACAAGTTACCCAATTATGTCTTCTCTGTACTGTATGACATGCCCAATCAGGGGCAAAAATAAAAATAAAAAAAGAATCGAAAAAGAAAAGAAAAACATAATATGATAAATAAAGGAAAATCATCTTTGAGGACGAAAATGCGTCGTTTTTCTTTTTTTAATAATAATAATAATAATAATAATAATAATAATAATAATAATAATAATAATAATAATAATAATAATAATAATAATAATAATAATAATAATAATAATAATAATAATAATAATAATTAATAAGTAGTCCTCTAGTATATAGACCTCATACCTATCTGAAGATCTGCGTCTCCCCCTATTGCGCTGATGAATTATTACCCTGCGTCATGGGGTACACGTTTAACCTGCACAAAAGTGTGCCCATTTCCACTCCTGGGCGAGTATTCCTAGCTGAGTCTGCCACAAGTAGTAGCGCATCCAAGGCAGACGAAACTAAATCATTCTCACCCTACCGGGTACCCATTTATACTCCTGGGGTTGAGCAGCAAAGCAGATTAAAAATGTCTTGCTTAAGGACATTAATGCCGGGCGTTGGGCTAAAACAAAAAGTGTCCCTTCAAAAAAGGGCACATGTCACTTAGAAAAAAGGGCATTTTTTGCCTATCGAAAATTTTTGGGAGCAAGTGCCCCCTGCCCCCACCCCGGTTCCGCCGCCCCTGCTTCACGAGTTTAATGCCCTCATATATTAAACTTCATTTCAAATGTAAATAGCGGCCACGCATTTGGAATGATGAATACCATTCGTACTTAACCCCATGCTAGACAAAAATCTTGTCATATCTACTCAATCAAGGTTGTTCAAATTCAGCAGATGAATGGCGTTGTTTAAAGTTCAGAGTTCGGATTCGATCGGTATTGGTTATAAAATAAAATTTTGCGCCTTACACTATACCAGTTTTTCATGCACGGGCTTACTTGGAAGCAGTCATCATGGATTACAATACAAACACATTGTTTCTGGTGATTGCGTGTTATGCGCTTTTATTAACCCAACCTTCTGTACTTGGCGCCAATGTTTTAATTTCAGCACTTTATGGAGAAGGAAGCCATTTTCTGGCGGCAGCCGGGGTCGGAGAAAGCCTCGTTAAACGTGGACACGAGGTGACCTTTCTCATCAGCAGCGCCTACGAACATCGAGCCAGCGATCCGAAGTACTCCAATTTTTCGTTTGAGATCTTCACACATTCTGTGCCGGTGGAGGAGATCCGTGACATGTTTTATCGTTTTAACACACTTGCATTTGAAAAAGTGGAAACCCAAATGTTCTATTTTACTCAAATGATGACGCAACAAGTGATAGATGATTGCGAAGGAGTCGTGACGGATACGGCGTTGATGAAACGACTGGAGAAAATAGATTCGATCGTAATGGACCTTTCCTGGCCGTGCGGTCTCCTTATTGAGGAGGTTCTTGAAAAAGGCGGGACATCCAGACGTGTGAAAAAACTACCAATGATCGGTCTTGTACCCACTCCACCGTCGTCATTTATCATCGAGGCAGCGGGAGCACCTTTTAACCACGCCTACCAACCAGAAATGACTACCGGTTACTCTAATAAGATGACACTCTTGCAAAGGACGCACAACGTATTACAAACGCGTTTGCTGCATGCCATGATTACATTCATGTCAATGAAGCCTTGGTCAGATTTATCTAACAGAGTCGGAATAAAGGCAGGTGCTGATATATTTCAAGATTTCGAAAACTTTAATTTGTATCTGTTGAATATAGACTTTGCCTCAGAATTTCCGTATCCGTTAACGCCCAATGTCATCCCAGTCGGTGGGCTTACTGCGAAACCAGCTACCACGTTGGATAAGGTAGGCACTATATACACTCATGCTCATAATTATAGAATACTTTAGAGACATTTTAGAAGTTGCCGTTTTTCCGTGAACGGTACATCTGGTATTAATATTTTGCACACCCCTGGTGAAACATGTATAATATAAGTTTATATATACCTTCATAAGTTATAAAAGATTCTTATCATTGATTGGTCCAAAACGTATAACGTGACACGGCGATAATCACTATGCATTGCCCTCGAGGGTTTAAGGGTGCCTGTACTTGAAACCTAAGGTCAAATGATAGGCACCCGAAACCTGTGATAGGTCTGTCGTAAACCCTCGAATCTTGCCGCGCACAAAGTTTCATTGCATAAATTGATCTCAAAGATATAAGGAGCTGCCTTATTTCTGAAAATCTTAGCCATGTTTTTGATCAAACTCTGACCCGGTTAAAAAAAAACGGTGAGCTACAATCCAAATACTTAAAGTGAGTGCTAATGGTGAAGGGGGGGGGGTAGGGGTGCTGTAAAAAACAAAGACTGAAAATTTGGAGGGCTCTCATTACTCAGCGTCGGGGCTGAAATTGGTGGGGTTGCTGTTTTTTTTGGGGGGCGGGGGGAATCAATCGGACCGCCTGCGCGTGAATATCACGGGCCCGTGTTAAGTTAACTGGTACGACAGTCGAAAAGATGACCACCTACAGCACCGCTGTGCAGCGGGCGGCGCTTTAGGATCTGTTGGTACGACCTTATTGTTTCACACTCATCAAAAAAGATGTTTCATTCCACAATGTACTTTTGTTTTCGTCACTCGGAGCCTCGCGGTCAAATTTTTAGACATGGCGTGTGTGTATGCGCCTTAACTATATAATCGCTTTCTATGACTATGTGTATAGCGATAGGTGTATTTCTAAATAGTGCGGTGTATTGGCCAATTGTGAAAATAAGAGTACTCGAGCAATTAGGGTAGGGGACAACTCGATGTGAGAGTACGGTTTTACTAAAGTGACTCATATAGTTAGTCTAATGTATTAGCGTTCGAAGATATGCGTCTGAGTTGAGTAATAATCACTGTAAAGTAGATAAATCACATACCTTATGCAGCAACAGTTTTGGTAAGGTGTTATGCCGCATGAGTTACTTGTAGGCATAGTTCATGCTATGTATTAAGTTGTTGCCAGTTTTCATTCCAAAAGATATATCTCAGGTTGCTTGATCTGTGATGATGTTAAACTTATCCTTTCAACACGTTGAAAGATCTTGTGAGTTTCAAGTTCCTGCCAATGGGCATTTTTCAATCGCATCAAGATGAATTTATCCACGTTGCTGCTGCTGAACGCTGGAAGTGAAATTTAGGGACCCTGGTGAAACTGGGGTGATAATTTATTGGATATCTGGGAGAGCAGTGTTGAGTTTCATGAGGGCAAGATATTATGATATTATGAATTCGATGCTTGGATACCCGAACTGAGGCTTGTATATAGTGAGATCAGAAGTTGGATGCAAGAAGAGTTAACCTGAAATTAAATGACAACAAGACTGAATTTCTTGTGTATTGGATCTAGACAACAGCTTGCAAAAGTTTGAAGTACTCAAATCCACATCGGCAGTACATACGATCTCTCCAGTTGATAAAAAGCCAGAGATCTTGGAGTTATCCTAGACTCAAAGCATGACGATGGAATCCCAGTATCTAACTGTGTGAATCTTGCTCTTACCATACCTCCGTAATCTCAAGCAATAACAGCAAATATCTTACACAAACAACTGCTGAGCAGCTCGTTCATGCATTTGTGACAATCACGATTGACTGTTTGCCACTCATTGGCTGTTATGGTCTCCCGAAGTGTCAACTGGCAGAAGATCCAATGGGTCCAGAAATCTGGCTGGCCGCTTGGTCATGAAAATGAAGAAATTGTCACATCACACCAAAATCTTGAAGAGTTTACACTGGCTGCCAGTTGAACAAGCGATACAATATAAGATCGCTTCTAATCAACTTTTTTCCGAGCATTAAACCTTCTCTCGCCACAAGTATCAATCGAACTCTCTGACGAAAATCCAACAAACATACGTTTCTGGCCTGCGTTTGTCCAGCCCTTTCCTTGTTGTCTCGTCCCCAAATCAATTCGAACATGGGGGTATAGATCATTTTGCAACAGGCAGCCCTCGTCTGTGGAATGGAATTCCCAAATCATTAGTTGGCTGAGACGCGGTCGACATATTTTAACGATAATCTAAAGACATATCTGATGAAAGACTTATTTTCAACCGAAGAAGCACTTACTGTGAGGCCTTGACATCCTAATGGATGGAAATGTTTGCGCGTTATATAAATATCTATATTATTATTATTATATTATTATGATATAAGTGTGTTCTTTCAAGCTGTTCAGCCCAGTTAGGATGGCCAATAAGAAGCACAATTGTGGGCTGTAACATGGTATCCATCCCGCTTACTTGGGATGTTGACACTCGAACCTTGACTGAAACATCCTGAAAGTAAGTGTAGGTCTGCAAATTGAGACTAGTGTATTCAGTGGGAGCCTTTCAGGACCAGTTAGGCGTTGCATTGGGCAGATGGACCATAATCAGATATGATGGAGGCTACAGTCCCGCCCACAGAATAGAGTGTGCGCCTATTCGCGCACGGATGTTGGAACTAACGCGACAAAATCGAACGATTCGCGAAACGTTTTCGGAACGTTAGATTCGCGAAAATAATCATAGAACCGCGGCGAGCGGGTTGATTGTCTATTGCCGAGTATGAAACAGCGGCCATCTCTTGGCAGCCTGTGTGTAATTTTGGTGCGATTGCGCAAACTAAGCGGGAATATTCGGCGAATATTTCGTGAATGTTTTGGATCATTGATTTCCCAAAAATATATTCGCAAAGTGTTCGGGAATAATTGCCTCTTGAATCCGTTCGCATTTAATGCAGAAAATCACTTGAATTCACAGATGAAGCTCCTAACAATTTTGTTTCCTTTAAAATACTAAAAAGAACTTTTTTTTCCGCCAATCCGTGTGTGAGGAGAGGTTGGGGCGAGCCTCCGCATGTCCGCATTTCATTCGGACATAAAGAGAATTTACAGCATTTCGTTTTTGGCGTGTCAGACCAAACGCTGAATAATAGGCATCATTCATTCTGCGCATGTTAAAAATCAAACATTTCAACATTTTCGTTCTTAAGCATCAAACGGAGTTGAAATATCAGCGGTATATTCATGGTCCTGACGTGAACAATATATAAAAAAAAATCCTTCCCGACTAAGCTTTTTATGCGGTCAAACGGACCGAAATATTAGTGCCGGTCATGTCGCAACTAGAAACAAACTGCCCGCCCTTTTTTCAGGCGTCATGGAGCCAAACGTTAGCGGCCATTTATTAATGGCAATGTAGTAATATCGTGACCCCACTATTAAACAGGAGGCAAATAAGTTTCATAATCCGCGAATTGAAGCACTTTCCGCAAGCCGCGAATGTTCGATTTTCTTCGGTGTTCTAAATTGTGGCGCGATAATTGGGAAAAATTATTCGTTGACAGTAAACGTTTTCTATGCACAATCATATTGTCACTTTTACCCTCTTTTTACTTAAAATTTATTTTACATTTTCTTGCAACATCAGATTCGTCCTTTGTGTCATTCATTTTCATGTTATTGTTTAATACATGCTTCTTCTAACACTCGTTGTAAGCGGCCTTAAAAAGTTTTAGAGTTATACTTTAATGTTTGCTACTATCTGTCTGAAAATACAGTATTATCTAGTCCATTATTTATTTTCTGACTATGTATTTGGCATATTATAAGGGTTTAAAGCAAATCACAGCGAACAATTCTATCTATCGTTCAGAGAGGCGCGTGGGTTATAAAAATATTCACCTCATCGATAGCATCAGGAGACCAGATCTTGCTAACGTAGGCGACTGCATCATGGCTACAACACATGAAAAATATCCCAAGACGCATTAAATATTCAGACTGTGGTTGTTATATTTTAATTTCAATACTATTGCGTTCCATTTCTGTTAGTTACAATCACATTTTTGTGTTGATTAGATTCAACCGTTACAAAGTACTTCTCTCGTTTCGTGTCGTGTGTGGGCAAATTTTCTTTAAACAGTTACACGTTTTCAATAATAAATGTATTTTTTGTTGTTGCATAGAAAAAAATGTTTTTAGTAGATGTAACTAACCAAAAACAATGTTCCATGCCCGTTTTTGTCCGTTTTTTTCGTCACTTATAATTATGTTTACTTGAATTTCATTCGCAGTGTTCTATATAGGTGCGAGTCACTCACAAAAATGGGGGGGGGGGGGTACTATATTGGTTGGTGTTATATAAACACAGGTCCGTCATGGGTTTGTAGTTTTGACGCCTTGCCTGGATCAAAGGCGCGCAATCGTTTACTCATCACAGAAAGGATGGGGTGGGGAGGTCACTCTGATTTCGTGAAGGGTGACACCAGCAGTTTGCGACATTATAGTGGAATGCGTTCAAGTCCGTAACCGGAACTGGTTATGACTGAAACATAGGATCCGCACATTTTCCAATGTAAGTGACTTTATTAGCTAACATGCAAGCTGCCCAGTTTGTTTTAAATTAATTCCGTTGATTGCTCGCAGTTACCGGTTATTTTCACTAACAACTACATCAAGTTTTAACAGTTTACAGTTACACGTTCTGGTAAGTGCAGTTCTTGTTACCCACTTACATTTTTTGCATGCATGATTATAGTTTTGTTTCATGAAAATTTTTGAAGTACTGGGTAACAATGGCAAATACGTATCTGCTAACATTTATTGTTCCGAGTTCAGCAGAGATTGCTGAATGTATTTAATATATTTTCATTTGATTGTTTGAAAGGAATGTTGTCACTGTTGTTCCTATCTAGTTGTTGAGATCTAGTTACAACTGACCATTTTTTTTACACTCATTGGTTTTATCTAACCGGAGGAAATTGGAAAGTGTGAAAAGTTCGTAAGAAAAAGGAATAATCTGTCCGTTAAATTTTGTTATTTCTTGGCGTGCGCCGCTAAAATTTTAAAGTTTTGTAGCGTTGTTATGTTAAATTCAATGGCTATGAGTATGATTGCAACTGATAGTAAAAGTGTCCTGACACTTTAATATCAGTGGGCAGAGGCGCCTACACATAAGATATTGCAACCGAATTGGATCATTATCCTGCACCTTTTACAAATTAGTAATACTAGTATTTATACATCAATGAGAATTTCATTACCCGGAATCGCTAAAAAGATAGTTTTTCTGAACTAACGTCCATACAATTAACAACTTATTGTTTTCTTCTTATATCTTGCAGGAACTCCTGTGTTGCCTGAGAAGGGACGTTGAGGAGTAACAGAAGAAAAGAAGAATGAAGAAGAAGAGAAAAGGAAGAAGGAGGAGAGAAGGAGAAGAGGGAGAAGGAGAAGAAGAAGAGGAAGAAGAAGAAGAAGAAGAAGAAGAAGAAGAGGAAAAAGAGAGGAGAGGAGAAAGAGGGAGACGGAGGAGAAAAAGAAAGGAGAAGGAGGAGAGAAGAAAAGAAGGCGAGAGGAGAGAAGACTAAGATAAGAAAGAGAAGCTGATGGCTAAGGAAAACTATAGACGTAAAAAAAAAACATGAACATGAAAGAAGGATGCGCAATCCGGCTACTTCATGCTTCAACAATGTTAAATCCGACACTCTTCAAAAAACTGTATTGCAAGGATTTGCTCCGACAATTGCACCTACGATTATTTCACAGCAAAAAAGTCAACGTGTTTCTAATTTTGAGGTACAGCAATTATAAATTTTTAAAGTAACCCATTCACCTAGAATACCAGTATTCTTGTTTTGAAAACTCGACATCATCTTTAACCCCGAGAACACTGTAGCTAACTGGCAATTATGATAATTCCAAAACCGTCTTTCCTCTTTATTGGTATATGTCTTAACACTCTGCAAAACATGTTTTGACGACAATGTCATTATATAATATCGTAGACATACCAGTTTCATGAGCTCCGCGAGTGCGCGTTGCCTGCTTATTTGTTTGACGCGAAACGAACGCAATGTCTGCGATGCTTGTTAATTCAAGACGTCTTATACATTTTGGTTGGAACATGCATGGATTTGATATCAATTACGGTAATGAGCCTCGACGTACTTCTGTCTAAAGTCATGGACTTAGTAGGTCCTATGGTCTAAAATACAGGGAATACTAGTAAATCATGTAAATAACAATTATCCAAGCAACTCGATATAAACATTCAATTATGATATAGGCTAATTATGACTGACCCACATTAATTATGAAAACTTGACCTATGTAAAAATTCCTCTGCATTCTGAACAGGTTAACGATCTTGAATGTTCTTGTAGCGACATTTGAGTCTTTGTTTTATCATACGTTGTTATCAATACGTGTATTAATAAAATGTCATCTGCTGTTGACAAGTGTATTCTTATTTATCATCAGTAATCGCTTGAAAACCTTATGTAAAGGCTATTATAAAAGATAATGCTGGGCATTTCAATCAATGACTTTCATCTTGTCATTCATTCAAAAAGTGGACCGCTAAAAACAAACAAAGTTCTCTAAATTACGCTGAATATTGAAAGCGGGAGATCACTATGGAAGTTTATGAGAATAAATTTATGCAAAAGACGTCGATTTCGTAGACAAATTTCTGCGCATGAAATATTTCAAAATTTTGCCCTATGCGTGGGCGTGCTTGGCGTGTCGTGTTGGGGGGGGGGGGGGGGGAAGGGGGAGCGGTGACCACACCCATCCATCCGCCTGTATTCCCTGGCTTGAATATCGTGGGTTTTGTGTGTGTGTGATTTGTGTGTGTGTGTGTTTGTGGTTGGTTGTTGTGCTGTGTTTGTGTGTGTGTGTGTGTGTGTGTGTGTGTGTGTGTCCACACGTTTGTATGTGGGCACCCATGTATAGAATAATGTAACCTATGCGTGTATATTCCGCGGGGGGGAGGGGGGGTCGCTCTCGCACAAGGCTGGTCTAGCCCAACCCGTGTCCAAACAACGCTCAGAAATGCACCATAAAAACGAGGTAACCTACATATGAAATTGCAACTCCTAAATGGCGTAACACATCAGAAAAGGCTACCGCTAAGTGGGAGTGACTCCCAAAGGAAATCCCCTTATTCTGAATAGCCCTTAGTGGCGTGCAACAGGGAAATCCACTAAATTTTGATACCCTAAGTTGGCGTAAACAGTGAAATGCACCTAATTTGATTACCCCACCGCAAGTGTCCTTTCTCATCTAAAACATTATTGTTACTCGGCGCAAATAAAAGCAGAGGTTCACTTAACAATTCATAAAATAATTCTCACAATTATCAAAGTTATGTGGGAAGATGTTTAGAAATCCACAACAAATTTGCAAGCCGCTAAATGGCGTAATTCTACATAAGCCAAATTAGTAAACTAAATGGCGTGACATGTCAGAAAAGCTACCCTAAGTGGCGATTGGCCAGCAAACGTGCTGAAAAAGCTACCCTTTTCCAAAAGACGTCGACGACGCCGAGGTGGAAAAAGGGACCTTTACGACGCTTTTTCTGGGACGCGCGGGTGCGTAACAGGACCGTGTGGAGAGCGACGCCCCGCCGGGGTATATTCGATTGAAAAAAAATATTGTACGCAAGCGCGATTCATCTCGCGCAAGAATACTCGCTAATTCTCCCAAAATTTGTATTTTGATATGTTCAAACTTTTGAAAAATGATTCCAGCCATTTCATGCACAACTCATGTTAACAACATTTATATCATGGGTGCCATTGTACGGCATGATAACTGTGTGATTTGCGTGTAGTGTGTGTGTGTGTGTGTGTTGTGTGTGTGTGTGTGTGTGTGTGCTGTGGTGTGTCTGTTGATGTGGTGTGTGTGTGTGTGTTGTGTGTAGTGTGTGCTGTGTGTGTGTGTGATGTGTGTGTGCTGTGTGTGTGATTGTATATGTGTATAGTGTGTAATGACTTGTATTTATTTGCCGTGTGTGTACCGGGAGGGGGGTGGGAGGGGTGCTTCCGAGAAAAGACATGCTGCCGCACGTGCTGACAGGATCTTCCGTTAAGAAAACGAATCCATACACATTAGCGTCAGTTGGTGGGAAATAATTTACAAAAGTAGGCTTGCTATTCATGAAGGCCAAATATATGCATAAGAAAACGCGGGTGCGATCCGAAATTCTAAAAAACGAGTAGGAGCTATTGGTCCCTATTTTCGCTAAAAATCGTGAAATCGCCCGTCAAAAATGATTTAAATAAAATTAACCCTAAGGGAGGGGGAAGGGGTCAGGGCCCGCTCTATCGATCCTCTTTTACATAAGGCCTTTTAAAATCATGACGCATATTTCATGGCGAGGGGTTTGGAGGAGGGGGGGGGGGGACAAGCAGACGCCCAACACTCTTCTAACTCCCTAATTCCAAATTTATCTGGCACTCCCCACCCTAAGAGCTGTAGCTAGAGCTTCTGCACGTTCTGAGTAAATCGTGGCGCAATGGTCGTCTGCAAGTCTTCGGCGAATGTCTTTGTGAAGGCCTGTCCGAGCAGGCAGCTAGGCGTCGCCTCGTCTGGCTGCTTGTCTGTCTCTGTATTCTGTTATGCTTATTTACAAGGGAGGGGTTCTGACCTGGCTTTTTACGTGATCTTCCGCTAATTAATGTGTTCAATCTGAGCCCGGAAAGGAATAAGGGGAGAGGAAGGGAGGGGTGGATTCGAGAGTCCTTCGGAGATGAGTGATACCAGGGTTGGGCCAGTTGTCTGATTTCTCAAGCACGCCAAATTTGGATATGGATTTATGGGTATTATACCTAGAATACGGTTAGGAATGAAGATGTAATACAACGTAAATGTCGCGACGGCGCGAAAATCAGACGTGAATTTGATTCCAAGGGCTGATCATGAAGCGTGTGGACTCGCGGGGCGTGGCTAGGCTGATGTACAATGTAGTATAGAGCTCATCATACTAGGCCTATCTAATTTTTTAAGCAGTGAAAAAATTTGTTCAACGTTTCAAATGCCAGTAGGCCTATAAATACTTAAGAGAGAGCTATATAACAGTGTGGAAGCCTTATTCAAAAAATTGTCAGACCCTGCTTTTGAGACATCTGTAGCGTTTTGATGGACAAATAAACACTTTAGAAGCACAAAGTTTGGACAGTTATGCTGTTCACTAGTATCAATATGGTGCAAATTCAAAATTGGCACATTAATTTCCTATCGCCAGTGATGAGGAAATTCCTGCAACTACACGGCAGTCTATGAAGGAAGCTGAAATGGTCTCTCATGATTTTTAGCTTTTTTAAAGCAATTACTGATCGTTTTAAACTGTTTCAATTTTTTTCAAGGCTTCATTTTTAGAGCATGTCAGAGACAGACTGGTAGGCATGGGGAAATCATGCAGGTGCCGGAGTATTTTTTTACAATAGAAACACTGTTAAACAGGTGCTTTAACTAGGCTATGAGTCTGGAAACTGAAATTTACACCAGCTCGCTTCGCACAGATTTGGGATTGGGAATGAGATTGGGTTAAGATCGTGAATGTGGCACAAATTAGCGGAGTGTCTGAGTTTAAAGACATGTCTGCACTTACACTTATGCAGTGCGTGGCATCGGATCACGACACACTCAATAAAGTGGGCGGCCCGGGGCCGAATTACTCGCTGAACTGCAATGCCGGCGACTGCATACATCCGGGCATAGATTGTGGTCTTTGTGAATTATTGAACAGTCTGTGTAATTAATAAACACCGTCTACTCTAAACAGGGCAGACTTTTGGGGCCCGATCAATTGTTGGCAAAGGCAAAGAGTGAGAAGACGGCACATTACATAGACTAACGGGGTTCTATGGTGCGTGCCATACCTTATTAAAGTATCAAAGCAGCGTCCCTCGCGCGCCAGGATGTATTACAATTATCGCGCACTGTTGTTTCCACCAGGAACGCCGCGCCCGTAGTGCGGCACGGTAGTTGCATATGAGCACGTGCGAGGCCGAGGGCCCGTAATTTTACTGCCGCTAAACCAAAGCCACGAATTGTATCGGCAGTGTACGTTCCAATGTGCTTGTGATCATAATCTCTTGAAAGTCTAATACTAGTAACATGTACAACATATTTTTTCCGAAATAGGCCTACGTGAAGCAAAAGTCAGATTGGCCCCATCCTCGGCAGTTAAAGGTAGGCTATTGTATTGGCTA
>JZLH01S0359829.1:10840-25033 GCA_001188425.1 Eucidaris tribuloides
GGAGGAGGTTTCTGCGTATATATGCCAAGTATCAACCCGCACTCTTCTCTTGCCAAAGTGTCCAGCGTTTCATCAACTCGATCCCTCACCGTATTTATTGAATGTATAGCCCTTAAAGGGAAATGGCAAGATTGGGAGTAGTCCTCAATTTAGGATACAATGCTCCAAGAGTCAAATATACTGTTTAGAATTCCTGCTTTTAAATTTCATGGTGTTACATTATTTTCCTCTCGGGTGTAAATTAATCAGATGCTGTGACTGTGACATTGGTTGCAGAACCTTTTATGGGATCAATGTCTGTAAGGGCCAGAGATTAATTCAATACTGGTAAATTAATGCTTGTTTCTCCTCAAGTAAACAAAGTCAAGACAAATCCTTCCAGCCTGACAATACTCTCTAGCCAGTGGTATATGTACCAACTCATTTGTTGTTGTTTGGTTTAAAGGGATTGTTTTACTTCTTTCGATTAAAGCCGTAGTCACTGAACTAAATTGACTGGGGTAGCTCTATGGTGCAAAGCAAATTAATGTGAACAAAAAAAAACGTGTGATGCAGAATTTTGGGGGGTGCTGCGAACCCCTTAGAACATTCTGGGGTGCAGCAATCCTTAATAAATGGTAAAACGTAAGAGGTGGTATGCCTCTACGAAAAGTGGGGATGCTGTAGCACCCCTTGCACCCCAGTTCTCAGTGATCTACATGTAGTTAAGTATAATCTTATAAACATCAGAAGTACTCATTTTGGATACGAGTTACCTTGCATATGAAAAGCACCGTGTACGATTTGGTTTGGTTATCACACCATACAGGTTGCCATTGATACATTGCATGTTTATTTATCACTGTTACCTTTATCGAATTGTTATTTAGGATGACATAATTGCACACTAAGAAAAATATGTTCAACTTTGCAATGTCACATGGGGATCACATTTACGGGTGCAACTTTGCACCTTTCAGACCAATGTTACACTGGGACCAACTTTGCAACTTTAAAGGTCTGAAAGGTGCAAAGTTGCACCCGTAAAGGAGCTCCCAATGTGACGTTGGTCTGCACCTTTAAAGGTGCAAAATTAAACCTAAATTTCTTAGTGTATATATGGTGCATATCAGAATGTGTGTAAATGTTCAGTAAATCATCAAATGATAACTCTGATGGCATCGTATTTTGTTACTGCTTCATGCGTGGGTCCAGGGCCGTCACAAGAGGGGGTGTGGGGGGGGGGGGACATCCCCCCATTCATGCTCGTAGGCGGCAAATTCACGCACCCGGTCGGCATTTTTATTTTGCCAGTCAGCAAATTGACCACCAGTCGGCATTTTCATCGGCAAATTGTAAAAACTTGTCGGATGTTGTTTGACTGGGAATTTACTTTATTTATTTATTCATTTTTTTTTTTTGGGGGGGCGGTGATAAATATTCATCATCGACCCCTACCCCCCCCCCCCGATGGTCGGATGCTGTTTTGCCTGGGAAAAAAAATTGACGCAATAATGTTTTTTGCTGTGGGGGTCAGTCGGCCCCTGTACGCCCGCCCCTCCCCCCCCCTCCCCCGCTTGTCGGAGCTGTATGGCTGGATTTTTTGGCGGGGGCAGGCATTTTTTGTCGTCCCACTCCCTCCCTAATTCAAAATGGTCTAGTGAACGCCCCTGCGTGGTCTGCATCTGCGCCTGCCCAAACTCAAGCAGGTGTAGATTCCTATAATTATCGTGACAGCGCCCTTGGTCAGTTTAATGGGGTCGGTCATACTCACCCAACTTTAAAGTGATGATGACCATCGTCCTCGTTATTAGGCAGGATTAAAAGGGAATTCAAATCCAGGCATCTTTCTACTTTCAGAGAATCCAAAAGAATAAGAGAATGAAACTGGTTAAGTTTGAATAAATTTGGTAAGAGTTCTAAATTGTAAAAGTTCATTTAATCCCTATTGCGGATTTTTGAATCGGCAAATCTGCCAATTGTTGTGATAACAGTGTGGAGAACTCTTCATTGACTTTGTACACAAATTTTCACAGATGTTCACTTTTCTCAGATGTCAGCTGAGAAAGTAAGCCAATTCTTTTAGACAAAAAGGCCAAATCATTGTTACTGTCACATACTCAACAGGCAAGACCACCAAAAGTCTTATGATGATCATTAATTCATCATTATATGGCAGCGTTTGGTAATCCAAGTAACTTGTAGAACCAATATCTGAGTCAAAGTATGACTCACCTTATGAGCGGAAAGTCTGAGTTATTATTTTCATTTGCAGTTAGTACTAACATTTGATCTGATAACCCGACAAAGTGATGGATCAGAAATAAGAATGAACTTTGACGAGGCTTAAAAATTGAACACGGAAACTGTGTTCTAAGATTTTCTACACGATTATACGAGACACGATGTTTCTTAACACGATTTCTTGTGCGTCCTAAAAAAAATCCCCAGGTTTGATATAATATTTTCAGATTTATACATCTGTACAATTCATCGCACATAATATAAATATTGAAATATCTTTCATTATACGATTTGACATCATCTTATTTTTTTACGATTTATTTTCCTAGACGAGAAGCAGCCGTGGAGATTGATGGGAGTTTCCTGGTTCGTATCGTCTATGATGACGTCCTGTCCTACGACCTCGTTGGTGCTGCAGTTAAAGTTCTAGGTGAGATAGTCCTCTACTATTACCCTGTTCGCATTTTCAGTTTCCTTTAACCCTTAAAGGCAATGGATCTCATTTGCAAACATCCCCGCAGACCATGAAAAGATAACCCATGCCCTTAGGCTATTGATGAAGGGCATGTCTGTGAAATCTGGGGGTCAGCAATTACCTAGTTTGCAAAAAAAAATGCGAAAGAAAAACAATAGCCGTTTAGTGTACGTCCTATGGTAGGAATTTTTCTCTCACGAGAAAAAAAAATCAAATCAGAGTTTAACGGTCACTATAAGTCCACTAAAACTGAGTTTCTAGCTCCCATATTTTGCAAAAGGTTCCCAGACGGCATTTTTCTTTTAAATGTCATTGTATTTACACAATGTTAATTTTTTGGCATGCAAATGAGATCTACTGCCTTTAATGTGCCCTACTACAGAAGGTCCGTGCCACTATGCTACTACCCATTTTCCCCATCCCTAATCCCCCTCCCATGCAAGGTTAATTTGGAGGATTCTATAACTAACTCTCCCGGGAACGATTCCCACATGACCAAGACAAATCCCCATGGACAACTCCCCAAGAGGACAACTCGACCGGAGGACATCTAACCCTGAGGACAACGCCACCAAGGAGAACTTCTCTGGAGGACAACTCCTCTGAAGTTAACAATGTTTCCAGTTATGAAAATATGAATTGTCCTCAGGGGAGTTGTCTTCCGGGGGAGTTATCCTCAGGGGACTTATCCAGCAGGGGAGTTCTCGTCTAGGGGAGCTGTCCTCTGGGGGAACTGTCAGGTAGGAGACGTCCCTTTGGCAATTGTCCTCCGGGTGAGTTGTCCTGACACGATATGGAAACTCTAACACCGTGATATGACGAACGCACACAAACGTGCTCATGGCAAGGCACTTTAGAAAGTGGAGCACGCAAATGTACGAACGTTTGCGTGGCGTTGGCATGGCACGATATGCGAGTTTATGTGAACGCAGCACTTTAAGGGTTGAAATTACTGGTGAGAGAGTTACGTTTCTAACAGGTCATGTTTCATTTTATACCAGGCCTTCTCTTTAGTGCATGCCTCATCTCTAATGCATTTAACTTCACTCTATATATCTATACCATCCATCTTAATCAGTTTCATCTTGCTTTTTTTTCCGCATTTGGCATCAATCTGTTCATCTGTTCTCACCAGTTTACTAGTTTACACACCTTTTGTCTACTATTTCTTTCCTCCGTTCATAATTGCACGTCTCTTCATTCCCTATTCATACTACTTATATATATATTTTCATTGATTAATTTGAATCATCAAAATGTGTGTGCCGTTAGATATTGCCTCATTCAGAGCGTCGGCGTTCATCCGACCTCGTATCGCTATACGACAGTTTGATTGACCGCGCCTCCGATGCAACGCGTTCAAAAACAATACTGTCTATCCATCATTCATAATACACTAACATACGACAGTTCGGTTGAACGGCCCGTTCGCTAGAGCGCGGTCAATCAAACTGTGTATAGCGATACGACGGATCCAGATGAACGCGACGACTGAGGTACGAGTCCTCAACACACACACAACATACATACAAACACACCACACACACCACACACACAACCACACACACACACACACACACACAACACACACACACAAAAACCACACACACTACACACAATTCGCCTACATTACTTTACATCTGAACCAGCAAAGGCTCCACAGATTTGAGCTTCATGATTGCTTTATTATATCGCATCGTTTTCGATAATCGACGTTCAATTTGGTTGTATATACTGGATCTTATTTCCTCCCCCCAGGAATTCTGTCACCGGCAAATTTCCATGATTAGGGTAAGACATCAATTTCAACAAGTACACAATGTTACAGACATCAATATTTCTGCCTTATATCTTCTAAGGTAAACGGATTCTTTTAGGGGCTAGTCATCTGCCCTTAAAAGGGGTGAGCGCCTATAAGTTAACGGAAGGGAGACGTAAATTAATACAGCAGATTAATTTTCAGACGCATGAAATCCTGCAGCATGAGACTCAAATAAATAAACTAAAGGGACGCTTGATTTTTAAATGTCATGATCCAAAGTCCGAAATAATGTTATAATTTATATATATCAAATAAACTATAACTCACGTGTCGTAATTGTGATATAAGAAATCGGTGCAATATTTTTTGAAGAAAAATCATTAATATAGGATATTGGAACAACTTCTTCAAGTTCGTCATGCCATCCATAATACATAATCTTAAAGGCAAAGTATTGCTATCACAACTGTTAGATAGTTTATACACTGGATATCTCGCTCTTGTTATCTTACGAGTCATTACGCGGTTATGTTTGGGGGGTTTTTAAGCCAAGGGCTACAAAAAAAAATCATCCAGAGCTACATAATCTTCCATGGTCTAAGTGTCTTTGATAAGGTCTAAAAATGAAGCCCTGAATTTTCTTTTTACTTAAAAGTGACCAGTTAGTGCTTTAAAAGAGTGAAAATCTATAAGTATCCCTTTGACCTTGTTCTGATCTTGTCCATTTCTTCCCATAGTTTCTGTGTTCTAGATCTATAGTCTACTCTACAATCCACCCGAGGAATAAGTCACACGGCATATTAACACATATATATCTTGCCAGTGGCAGCCAAACTTTCCAAACTTTTGTATTCTACGATGCTTATTTGTCCTTTTAAACATTATTATGTAGCTAAGCTATTAACTCTTTACACGCTGAATATATTTTGATGGGATTATAATGACAGTTGTTCTTTTCACATTTTCTTTGAATTTCTCTTTTCTTATTGTGGTAATGAAATTAGCTATTTTTCTATAGATCTTACTTAAGCATACTAGCTATTTTTTACAGTCTCCTGTGCAAAAGTGAAGAAGAAACGTAATTATTACGATTGTTCAATTGATTTGTACGAATGCGCACAGGAGACTCTTTAGCATGCCAAGGGTTAAAGTTTGACATCTTTTATATTGAAGTTCCACAATGTTAATTGTGTTTTTAAGGGAGGAGTTTACCCACACATTAATGTGGATTCAATGCATGCAGAGCATTCATATACTACGTATATTAACACACATAGTAACACACCTTGACGTCATGACAATCATTTGATATCCAACACACATGTTGGTTTATGGAATTACCTGTCATCTTTACAAATTATATCTCCCTTTAATTCATGTTGTGACTCAAAACCACTTACAATTTATTCAGTTGAAGCTACATTTCCAGAAACTGGCAAAATCCTGTGAAAATGTTAATCAATCTTTCATAAAGCATGTTATTGTCGCGCCAGGCATCAGGAAGGAATCTCAAACTGACCAAAAACTGTTAATACTGACGTATGTTGGTTTTTAAAACATCTGTAAATTGATATTGCTATGTGCAATACCTACCTGACATGTTACATTTTGAGTAGTTTCTCAAAAATGGAAGGGTTTCAGAGCGAGCAAATTTCAGGGCACTGATCGATCATACAGGTGTATCTAAAAACACAATAACAGATAAATTCAGTTTTCACCTCTCACCAAAACTATACTATATTTGGGCTTCTAGAACGATTGCAAACTTTACAAGACATTAATAGCACTAGGATTAGGAAAAGTTGTCACAATACGCTTACGTGTGTGTGTGTGTGTGTGTGTGTGTGTGTGTGTGTGTGTGTGTGTGTGTGTGTGTGTGTGTGTGTGTGTGTGTGTGTGTGTGTGTGTGTGTGTGTGTGTGTGTGTGTGTGTGTCTGTCTGTCTGTCTGTCTGTGTCTGTCTGTCTGTCTGTCTGTGTCTGTGTCTGTAGGGACATAGTGCACACGGCGTTAAGTGACCTTTTCACACTAATTCACGTCTGCCACCCTGCGTAGTTTGTGGAATGCTTGCCCGATGCCATGCAGAATCATTTTAGCAATCGTTTTGGTTTTAGAGGACGAAATTAGTTTATACACCATATCCAACCATCGCGTAAGAGAGGAGTTGTAATCATTTCACGTCTAAAAACTGGTAATGACTTTGGTCTTAATTATCTTAATGACGTTGCATCAATTATGAACAGCCAGCCAGCCCGCGTTCTCTCCGCGGATGTGTGCCCAACGTCCATGTTCGACTCGCATGATTCGTGATACCCGAATTTTGGTTGTAACTTGTTTCATCAAAATTTTCACGGACCGCGTTTGAAAGTTTTGATATTGATGCGTGCATCACGGATGATGAAATTCATACGTCACTGGATCAAATTTTAAACAGATAAGCCTAAAATCAACGCGACAAGGTGACGTTATTCCACCCCGCTTCATTGAATAACCAAAAGGTACATTATAACATGGTTGCCTGTAAGAACCACAGCTTTGCCAGAAATGTGTCCCAACGAAAAATACTGGTAAAAATTGATTGACATTTTCGTCATTGACCACTCATTGTTAAGTGTATGACAAGTGAAGTAAGGGATAAACCAAGAGACATACATACAACCAGCCTACCAGCCAGCAAAACATACCTAGGCCTACAAACTGACTCAAACACAAGCACATACACAACTGTGTACGATAAATTCTGTTTGCAGAGAACCTTTTCAACAACACGTATGTATGCAGAGATGTGGGGCGTTTTGAAAAGATAAACTGCTGTGGCCTACCCCCAAAAAAGAATGAACCTAGAATAATAACACAATTATTCAGAATGAAATCCTCCCAATATGGCTGATTATTCCACGGGTAATATCACCCCCAGCCGACCCCATGGTACACCAGTGAGATGCCTCACTCACATCGAGCCCGGTTATCACGCCCGACAGGCCGCAATCAGCCGTGATTTCTGCCTCCGGTCAGGGAACATGAAATAATTATTAATATAATATTGCCAAAATGGATTTCCCCATCCCGATGTATAATGCGTTACTATGGAAATGGCCAAATACCAACAGACCAGCACAACGAACTTAATAATGCGGAAAAGCTGATGCAGTGTGCTTAATCAATAATAAAAAAAAAATGGCTTAGATCCATGACCCATAAAAGTGAGAAGTAGAAAAAAACCTAGTTAGGGAGAATCAGGATTATGCGCTGCCATTTTGTATTTTTGAGTCAGCTCAGAATGACAAAGTAAATATTTCGTTCCATTTTTTCTAAAGTCCAATAACGCCTTTTATTTTTTTAATTCAAAGTTGTTTACATGTGTATTTATTACAGATTCATTAATATTTTCATTTCGAGATGAAAAAATAATATGACGTTTGAAGTTTAGAATCTAAAAACCAAATGCAACCAGATGCAAATGGCCTTGTAATATCGGAAAATAAAAGTACGAATAAAAAATTACATATTGCAGATCATTTATACCGATTAAGAATAAAAAAGGTCCAAGATTAGATCCTTGAGGTACCCATAGAGATATATTTCTATACTGAAAATCAAAGTTATCTATACATTGCCTTTTGATCTCTCTTGCTTACATAACTATATGAATTCATTTTAATTCCATAAGAATTAAGTTTATTAAGTAAAATAGAATGATCATTATAATCAAAGCTTTTGATTAGTCTAAAAAACTGCCTAGTACTTATTCTTTTTCCTCAAAGGCTCTGATAAGTTTATCAGTAAATTGGTAAAATCAATTAGTGTAGGAATAGTACTGTATCATTTCCTAAAACCAAACTGTTTGCTATTTAATATAATTATGTCATGATGTTTCAATAAAATTTAGTACCTATACTTACCATAATCAATTTTTTTTCAAAGTTTTTACCCATAGCCATAAAGTTACCAATTAGTGTCCTAACATCTCACGGCAAATGATTTCTACCACATTCTATATTTAAACAGATACGTGACGAGGTCAGATATGAGCTTTCTTGTGTTCTTCCTAAGTTTATTGTGATTGTGATAATGATAATAATAATAATAATGATGATAATAATAATAATAATAATAATAATAATAATAATAATAATAATAATAATAACATTGATGATGATGATAATAATAGTAATAATAATAATAATACTAATATTAATGATGATGATGATGATGATAATAATAATAATAATAATAATTATAACGCGTTTTTATAAAGCGCATATCACAATATTATATCATACCATACCTGCCAACCCTGAAACCTAAAAAATAGGGACAAAGTGGGTGTAAAAATTTGAAAAATAGGGACATTCTTCAATACCCTATAAATTACTACAGACAAAGATTTGCAAAAATAGGGACACAATTCAAAAATAGGGCAAAAGTGATATTCTTTTGCCCAAAATAGGGACATTCTTCAATACCCTATAAATTATCACAGACAAAGATTTGCAAAAATAGGGACACAATTCAAAAAATAGGTAAAAGGTGATTTTCTTTCGCCAAAAATAGAAACTGTCCCTGGAAAATAAGGACAGTTGGCAGGTGTCATACCTATGCGCTCTGGGAAAGAAAACGACAGACAGAGAGACGACAATTTGACCATCAACAAATTCAATAATTCGGTTATCCATCCTGAAATAGAGTGTTTAAAGGGCAGCTTTCAACTGATCACTACTGTTTCATGTTTTTCTTGATAGTCATCCAACAGGACGGTGACGACAAAATACATTTTAAGAAAATAGTGTTCATTCCAGCACAATTTTTATCGCAAAAGAACCATTTTAGCAGAACCATTCTGGAGCACTATAGCACCCTTTGGGCAATAATGAAAGGTTCTTGTCAGTGACGTTTCGAAAAAAAATGGAGCTCACAGGAACATTTTCTACTTCAAAGTGGTTCTGATAAAGACCACAATTGGTGTTGCTGTAGTGATAAAATAGAGAACATTTTGCGAACCCCTTTCTTTCTTGAGGGTATATACCAGATGAAACAAGGAAGCAGGAAAGGGCTGCTGGTTTTTGTTGTGTACCTGCATTCGCTGTATATACATGTATTATATATTACCGTGACCCACTGTGCTTAATTTTCAGGTTTGAGCGCCAACGATCTCCTGGAGGCTTTTGGCAGGATGTTCTTCGAGTTTTGCGTCGAATCCGGCTATGATAAGATCCTCAACGTTCTGGGTTCGAATACTCGTCACTTCCTTCAAAACCTGGACGCACTCCACGACCATCTGGCTTCGATCTACCCGGGGATGCGTGCGCCTTCTTTCCGATGCAGCACGCGTGATAGCGACGGGGCGCTGGTGCTCCACTATTACTCCGAGAGGCAAGGCTTGGAGCACATTGTGATTGGTTTGGTTTAGAAGGCGGTGGCCAACCACTTCAATGGGACCGAGGTGGACGTGGAGATCATCAAGAGTAGGGGCGAAGACTGTGATCATGTCCAGTTTGCGATCCTCGAAAAGAAGAAAACAGAGCACTTGGCCACCGCCCTCCAGAACCAACAATCTCTCCTTTCGCTGTCCAAAGAACCCAAAATAAGCCCCGCTTCGTTTTGCAAAATTTTACCGTTCCACATCATGTTCAACCCCAATATGAGGGTGGAACAAGCAGGCAACACGTTAAGAAGAGTCGTGCCGATGCTGCGACGCCCCGACTGCCTCATCACGGATTTGTTCCAAATTGTCCGACCACACATGGAGTTTACGTTCAAGTCGATTTTGAGTCACGCAAACACCATTTACGTGCTGCAGACACTGCCCGGTGTGGTGTCCTCTAAGAACCCAAGGAACGGCTCGATTCCCGCCTTGAAATTAAAAGGACAAATGCTCCACGTCCCCGAATCCAACGTCCTACTCTACCTCTGCTCGCCCCACGTCATCAATCTGGACGAACTTCGTCGACGCGAATTGTATCTCAGCGATATCCCGCTCCACGATGCGACTCGAGACCTGGTACTGGTTTCCGAGAAATTCGAAGCGGAATATAAACTGACGCAAAATTTGGAGATTCTGACGGACAAACTACAGCAAACCTACCGAGAGCTGGAAAATGAGAAGAAAAAGACGGACAGGTAAGGAATAGATAGTGTAGACCTGCGGTACCCCAATTGTCTTGCAGTAGGCCTACCTCAATCGTCTTACCTATTGGACAAGTCATGTGACAGTAACATGGGCGAAACGTGTATTCGTCCGTTTATTGAACTACACGTTACGATTTCCCGTGTCCGTGTACAGGTTGAATCTCGCAGATTAGGGGGGAAACTGTCATTTATGCATGCAAACACACTCATAATTTCGTCGGGAATGAGAAATCGAACCTGCAGCCCCAGCATCAAGATAGCTTTAAATATTTGAGCATGAGTGTCGATTTTGGCACCTAAAAACTTTGATTTTTGCTGAAAACTATGCGAGGTGCCCTGGACTCATGTGATTTGTTGCTTGGTTGTATACAGTGATTGGGGTATTATTCACAAATACACACAAAGCACACACACACACACACACACACACACACAAAATGGAAACTCGACCGTGTACGCGTGTACACGTGTACCAAAGACACGTTAACCCCTGGCCAGGTTTCCTCTTCAAGGGCTACAGCTAGGACATCAAGGAATGAGAATCAATAGCAAACTGTCTGATTCTATTCCTGAAAGGTACATTACAAGCATACTCAATATTTGTTTGACTTTACGAAATACCGCACTGATGTATGAAATCGTATCTCCTCTCACTAATGAATGTTCTTCTCCCTTCCAGACTTCTGTACTCCATTCTGCCGCCCTCCGTGGCCAATGAATTACGTCATCGGCGACCTGTCCCCGCCAAGAAGTACGAATGTGTCACCATCATGTTCAGTGGTATCACCGGGTTTGGCGACTTTTGTCGCCGGAATTCCCACGACGCGATGAAGATTGTCAGTATGCTCAATAAAGTCTACACCAAGTTCGATGTCCTGACAGAACGAAACCCAGATGTTTACAAGGTATTCAATCAATTATTTAAGAGCGAGTAAAAAAAAACACAATGCCCCGATTGGGATTCGAACCCAGGACTTTTGGTTAGCAGGACAAATGCTGCATCAACTGAACTATCCGGGCTTCCGTCGTCACAGAGTGTCAATCTCGCATGTAGCCCCTCTCTTTCCATCAGAAGTGGGATAAATCCATGCCAACAAAATTGCGACACAAATGACCTACCATTGAGATAGGCCTTCCTTCTAAAGTGGGGCAAGTCCACGCCATCCAATTTCGATAAAAGACAAATTGTGATAAGACAAACATTGATAGATGCATTATGCATACATTATGACTAAACTGAATGGTATTATGTCCATAAATCCTGTATACGTTAACGTTTTACAATTCTGATAACATTTGTTTCTCTTATTCCATATTATTACCATAATGCAGCTCTGTTTGTTTCTAGTAATACTACTAGTATCTTTTTTGTTAATTTGTACATTAGCCAACCAAAACACCAAGGATCTAGAACGACAACCAAACGATCTACTGCAACCCAAATGGGGTAAATGAAACACTCAATAATATATTACCATTTTCCAAAAGAAAACGGTGCACACGGCTCTTTAAAGATTTTAGCCCCATACAAGAAATTGTTTCAACAACATGATCTGGGTGATAGTCTCGGGCTTTAGAAGCTGTGTGGATGAAGCTTCTATCCAGCTGATTAGTTTTTGCAGAAGGAATCAAAACAACATGGTTGGGAGTAGAAGTACTGGCCCTGGACACACGCTTCCTTTTCCCAATTTGACTTCGACGAGTTCGACAACATTCCAACACTCGAAGTTCCTGTAAGATTAGTTTTTCTCACTTTGTTACTCTCACCAAAATCCTTTTACTTGATAACGCTATATTCAATCTTATTATTTGACCCCGAAAATAATTATCTGCAATCTTCATGTGACATGATTTACTAACCTTTTCACCCACCACAGGAGCGTCGATCCTGATTGGGGGAGGCTGGTGGCAGTGTCCCCCTCCATGAAAATATGGGGGGAAACATATCGATTCCCCCTCCCCCGAATAACTTTGACAACTTGAAAAATTCATAAAACGTAATGCAGGGATAGGTTTAAAGGGCAGTGCAAGGCACTACAAAACCATAAGTCTTAAAACAAGCATACATGTGCAGCTTAACAAACACAATTTTCAATTTTTCGACAAAATTTTATGTGGCAATTTTCGGAAAAAAAAAAATCACACTCTTCTTATTTAAAATTTGGTTAAAGGCTTGCAAGGATTAGTAAAGAGTCTGCCGTTGTCTTGCTTCATTTATTTTTTAATCTAATTTCTGGAAGCTCGATCATTCTCATGACTAAAATACTTGTATTACTCTGTAAATACGATAATAGGACTACAAAGAATAAAAGAAAGAAAGAAGTGTCGCACGGTAGATAAGTGACGTGACAGACATTTCGTTACTTTCTTTCCTTACGACAATAGACCAAAAGAGTAGGTCCTTGCAATCATGTGGTTTACTTTTGAGTCGCTCAGTGTTACATGTATAGTATTTTTTAACAATTGGCAAGCATAATATTTTTTGAACAATTTATTGGCACGCTTTTATTGTGTAGCATCAAGCTTTGAGATGTATCACCAACCATAAACACACTGCATGAGTGCGACCACATTGCAAGATCACCATACTATACCGTGCATGTTTGGTAATGCTGAGCAGTATGGAATGTACAAACAAATTATTTCAAATTGAAGCTGAATTTTTCAATAACGGGCTTGACGTAAAATGGAGAAGACTCTTGTAACAGTTCCACCTAGCCGTTTGAGATCATAAAGAATGACACTGGTAGACGTGACCGAATTTACTCGGAACATATTTGGAAAATATAATATTTTTTTCCATCATACGCCACCAATAGCATAAACACTTCGAATTTATTCCATGTATGCAATACTGTATTTCATACAATCATTCTTAATAATTGAAATAAAAAAAGATGAATATTTATTAAATTGCACTTTTCCAGTAAATATCAAACTTACATCATGAATACTAAGTTAATAGTTGCACTAGTTTTCGCAAGAGGAAAGGGGTGAAATTGAACTGAATAACACTTCAATTGAATCAAATCCAAACGTTTAAAATAGTGTCACTTGCAGGGCATATACAGAAAAACAGACTATTACGCCGACATCGAATTTAGAATGACAAAATCGAAAGGTAGCAACAATCCAGATTCACTCGAGCTAATGATAATGTGCATTAGAAATTAACATCGAAAATCCATATTACGTTGCGCAAACAGTATAAACTCCATGTAAAATCCAAACCGAAAACTGCTTATCATCATCAGCACATCGGAATTATGTCCTCACATTTGATAATGAAGACTTTTACCTGATCTCATAAATATTGTAATTTTCAGTAAGGTTTGTCCTTTCTAAAGATTCTTTGAGGTTATTTACCATTCTCAACTTGCATCTCAGCTGATATGAGAGTAGCCTAGCTATTTCATTTGCCTGGACGAGAATGCTAGGGTTAAGGAGAATGAAATGAATGTTAATGTATACTTTCTTTTTAATACTGAAATCATATACTCGAGAGTTTGAAAAAAATACTACACAGTTTCTGCATCTTTCGTCTATGAGATCAAAGTTTATTAGAATAATAATATTAATAACGGTGGTGCATTAGCGATGGTCAA
>JZLH01S0359918.1:31079-41554 GCA_001188425.1 Eucidaris tribuloides
AAATATGGGTAGAGCTTCTGCAACAATAGCCGTTGGTTTATTATTACACTCGATAATGAAAATGCTTACAACAATTCTGTGAATGATTAAAACGAAAGAAAATAAACTATACGAAATAACAGATAACAATACCTATTGTTTGCGCATACATTTTAAAGATAAAAATTGACTTTCGTTCTAATTGTGTATGGTCTAACACAGTGAGAAGTGTACGTGGTGCAAGTGAAAATACATAGCATCCCTATTATTCTTAAGAAAATGTTACATTTTATGAACTCTTGGTCGTTGGCCACGGTAAATTACTGTACTGTAGTTACGTCGTCTGAAAGACGAAAGCCAATTTACCGCATTAAGTCCAATTTCGTGCGAAACCACCTCAAAGTAGTACTTCATGAAAGCAATTATTAATGACAGAATATAACGTGCTTAATAACGCGTGCACTATTCCTCATTATCAACCACTGGAGCACAGTAAGTGGACAAATTGAAATTCTTATCTTGTCATAACGAAATTCGCTTAGGAAAAACTAAATTTGAAAAAGAGATCAGTAAATGAGTTAGACAAAAAGCAAGAAATAGATTCTGGCGCCTGATAATTCACTGTCAATTTGACGGAAAATGTTGGCTGGGCCGCCGTTCTCATCTTAGGGCATGAATTCTTAATCAACCTGACTTCGTGGTCCGTGGAGAAGCAGCCAACCATCCAGTAAGATTCCCCTAGCTTCTCACATCTGTCGACCTCTAGAACGATAGACAGCATGCTTTGCAGACGGTCAATTTTGTAAATTCAGTTTCGCGCCATTTCTGTTCGTTGGACTTTCCTAATCCTCTTTGTCTTTCGTCATCATGTTTGTTGAATGTTTTGCGTCACATTTCTTCTTGACTATTTCGTTGATTGTCTTTCTCTTCTGTACGTCTTCTCCATTTCTCCTCCTTGTCTTTCTCATCTTCTTCATTATGCTAATCATCCTCAATCGTTTCGTTTTCCTTATTATAATCTTGTCTTTTTGTTTCCTCTTCTCCTGCATCATCGTCATTATCATCAATTCTTCTCTTTCCCCTTCATTATCTTCTAAATCCTTCTCTTCTTTTTTTTGTCCTTTACTTCTTTCTTTTCCTTCTTTCTTCTTCTTTGTCGTCATCATCTTCTTTCTTCTCATCCTTGTTCTAGTCTCCTCTTTTTTATTTTGTTCTCCTCTTACTCCACCATCCCCTCCTCCACCTCATCCTCTCCTCCTTCTTCAACTTCATCACCTTCTTCTTCTTCAACTTCATCACCTTCTTCTCTTCCTTCTTCTTCTTCTTCTTCTTCTCTTCCTCCTCCCCTTCTTCTTCTTCTTCTTCATCATCTTCTTCTTCATCATTATCGTCATCATATTCCCCCTCCTCCTGGTATCAATCTTCCTCCTCCTCTTTTTCTTCTTTTTTTCTTGACAATTCTTGACTATGTTATGTACATTGATAGTCGTTGCGACTTAGGACGAAAGAAAATCATGGGGATCATAAATGGCAAAGGTCATATCTCAAAAGCCACCTGCCTAGCAGAATTTAATGTGTGTAGAATTTGATTTCTCGATTTGATATGAAAAAAGGACCCTTTTCAATAAAAAAAATAGTCTTTTGGGGTAGGAATTGACTATGCAAGAGACAAACGTTCAAATCCATTTCCCCTTAATCATAATTTAGGGCTGCCTAAACCTGACATTGAGATGATAAGGGAGACCACACAACACACAGGCGTTCATCTGTAATCCGTCAAAGCGCGCCTTTTGTCCGTAAATTGTGTCGGCCATTTTCAAATTATGCTAATGGCCCTCTGTATTCACCGATATGGTTTTTATGATTGCGCTACAAAAGCATCGGCGGATTTGCCATATTTCTGGGGTCAATTTTGTCATAATTTTTGACAGTGCAGCCGAGAGTTCACCTAAGGAGAAACGGCGCATGCGCATTATGTACATTACATTACACTATGCGACGACAAGGTCCTGTAGACTACACGGCAGCAATTGTTCCCTACTTGAACCGATCAGCTGATTTATACGGCTTTATTCTGTAAGCTTTTAAGTGCGCCTTTGTCACTGCACGCATACTTTATCATTTATTACGACTTAGACATAAATACTTCTATTGCGCATGCGTGTCAAAAGTAATTTCTCCATGGCCTGCACATGATATATTGTTGTGCTCGCCAATTGTGTATTCACAGTGCGCTGAGCAATATATTCGGATTAGAATATCAAAGTTCAAATTTTCCCCCTAGCTGCACACACCGAACACAACCTGCCAAGGTCTTTTACAGAAGGTCATAAGTCTTCGTAGTCGGAGTAATACTGTAATAAATAGTTAGAGAACGGATCTCCCTTCCGCCTGGTAGTAAAAAAAAATGACGTTGTAGCATAATTTACGATGTCTAAACCGTGGATTCATCCGCATATTTCAGTGTCAAACTACATGCATTATTAATAATATGCATCTGAAAAAATGAAGCTTAACTGTCCGTGTTGCACGGATGATCGGTCGCAGATTGTAATTACAGATTCGCGCATAAAGGGAAAATGGGTGTCATTTTAGCGAGGAAGTGGATTTTTTTTCCTAGCCTATCTCGTGGAGATAGGATATGGAGGGATGATTATGCTTTCGTGAGCGAATTCATAATTCATTATCGCATGCACGCGCAATATCAAACGACGAATTATGAAGGTTATACACTACAGCTGCTTTTAGCATAGACTCATTCGAATAAACTGGCAATGGAAATTGACGGAAGCAAGGTGGACTATGATCTGTTAACTTACAATAATTATTCAAGGCGACTGGAAATGTAGGCTAGTTTTAGCGCCAGTTATAATAATGGCCAAACGACAACTCCTTGCTGTTAACAAGCAAACCACATCAAAGATAATAAATATAATTGGCATACGTGAATTATTTATTTGACTGTCCATGATTATGACATCATGAACATATTTACATAATATTCCTTTTACAAAAGAGATATATTAACAAATAAATAAATTGCAAATTAATAAGTGAGTTGCTTAATATGAAAAGAGTTAGTGTAAAGTTAAAATCGTTGTTTCGCTAATGATTTTGTTTTTCACGTTGCAATGACTAACAATGTTAATAGAAATATTGTTATAAAGTGTACCCAGTATTCCCGTTCTTCCGATTAATTTGATAACAGGATTTGCCCACCTCCTCGCATAATTTAAAAGCGAAAAAACACGTCCTCACTAAGCTACATCATTGAGCAGTTTTAACGCGAAGCTATGCACTGTATTGTGGGATGGCAACTTCGTTGATTTCTAATGGAAATGCATCATCACCAATCATTTCTGCATTATAAAACGCTTAACCTCTGTTGGAATATTTGTAATGGATTCTGAAATTAAATGGACATAAATCTGAAATGAAACGACACATTTTACCGGCCGCGGTAAAAGTGTTTATATATGGCGACCTTACATTTATCCTTCCATCATTATAAAACAAAAAAAGAAATCACTCAGTGAGCTACCCGATTCCAATTAAGCATGTTTCATATTATTATCTACCCCTTTTCTTATGTTCTTTATAATCACACAATATCTAATAACCATTTACCTGAAAATTAGAATATTACTTAAGCTGCGTCTATCGCCATTAAATCAAATGAATAAACATGCTCTGTACTGAAATAAATTTAGTGAGTATGATTTATACGCAAGATTTATATTATTTTTTTTTTCCTATCTTGCGTGTAGGCGTTTTGGTCGCCCGTAATGTACCGCATCTGCAATAAATTTATAAGCAAGTCATCTTTTTATAACGTGCTTTTTGTCAGCAGACGCGCCATAAGTAAACGATTTGTCTCGCACCCTTTTCCAAATTTAACAAATTGCACTGGACTGCTTATACATATAATATTGCTTACCAACCGCTGCCATGAATGATTGTTTGGGCGTTTTTCCGGTGTATATTATTGGCAGACTCCAGTTCTACCCATTTTGGTAGATGGGCGGGCAATAAAATGAGGCGACACGCGGGTTGTTTTCTTCAGCGGTACAGGGCAGGTTTCTTGTCCGCGACATACACCCCTGCGCTTCAAGCCACTCCGCCGCTACATTCACGGATTCAATATTTACAAGGCAGTTTAAATTCTATTACCCCGTGCTTATCAAAGCTCTGCCGCCCGTTAATTCTGCTTCGCGTTCTTGTAGCGGAGGCCTTATAAGTGTCGCTTCATTTCTCCCCCTTGCCTCGAACCTCCTCCTCCCCCATCACGGACTTGATTTCATTAGTGTAATGAGAACTCCGAGCTATAGCTGTAACAAACGGCGTAAGCTCGCCAAGCCATGCACTTCCGCGCATTGATATTAAAAATGAGGCACACACATCGAAGTTGATGAAATCCCCGTGGTTGTGCAGACGACCGGGGCTAGATTTCGTGCCTGCCAACACGAACACCATTCGTTTGACAAGAAATTTATACGGCACCTTCATCTCAAGGAGATTGCACGCGTTTTCCTAGTAAAGAACTTTGGAGAGGTAATCGGCGAAGGGGGAAGTTACGGGACTAATGAACGCCATTGTGGAACACCTCGCACTGGCGCTCTGATTAAGAAAACAATATAGAGGAATAGAGGTGAGGCGCACACATCTTTGTTGACCGAATCCCGCAAGAACTGCAGGCCTCTGCATCGGTTAAAACTACGGCAGAGCATACTCATTCTCATCATATCTGAAACAGTGAATATGACGACAAAGAATAAAGATGACGTAAAAATGGCAGGGCAACATGACCTCCGTAAATTATTGCCGCCCCCCACCGTCCTTACTATGGTGATAATCTTGCGTGTATAGTAGTAAATGTGTAAAAACTAAAAACCGAGGGGGACTAAACAACGCTAATCAGATGTGGTTTCAAGACACCGTATCTGTTAATACAATTCCTGTTTTGTTGTTTTTTTTCAAAAAATAAAGAGAAATTGCGCAACACTTACGGGCCAAATGAGGGTAAATAGGGTAAATAAACATAATATTGACCTCATTTTCACAATGTTGTGCAAAACACTCACATAAAACTCGAACATAAACTAGATTTAAAAAACAATCATAGCCAGAAAAGAGATCGGTTACATGACTTGTATTTGGGCACCGAAAACAAGCATGCAAATGCGGCATGCGTACCCGCGATCAACACACTCATCCCTCTCATTTTTATCCCTCGTTTAGATTTAAGTCGGTAGATTGGTTGTCATTTATTATAGCGTCTTCAGATAAAAGCTGATGCGGCTCTATATCAATTTACAGGATAATATTCGAAGGGTATTATGGATGTTCTCGGTAAGAGATAAATGTTACGAGTACGTTCGAGGGAAGAATGATGTTTTTGTTTAGGACGATAAATTACAAGCATCTGCCGCGTTTTCTTAGAGTGCATCATGCATAAACCAACTAACGGCCTCCAAGGCTAGATCGCAATTACCTCGCTTATCACTGGCGTGGGTGCCGTGCAGCGGCTAATTGCATCGTCGCACATTACGAAGCGTAATCAAAGCTTATATCCAGATCGTATGAGTTCGTTTCCGATATGTCATGATAAAACTGAAACAAGCTGATAACGCAATTATACTAATTGGTAACTTTGGGTTTTTATGTTATTTCATAAAATGCTCTCGTACTCGAACGTAATTTTACAAACAAAAGTTAGATAATGATATATGATGCCCGTTTGTTTGCAATAGCTTAATCGTATAGCATGGACCGGTATCCATATGTCATGTATTATAAAAATGAAAGCAAGTCTGATTAATGCAATCATACTATTGAGCACTCATTTGACCTTCTACATGTAATCTTATAAATCTCCAAACATTCATACTTAACTAATTTGCAATTAAAAGTTCGATATGTCTGTTAAATGATGCAGTTTTGTTCGGAGCTTGGCTTCCAGAATTGCTGAAAGCTTCTGAAAAAAAATGAAACACACAGATGTGCAATAAAATAATGCAAATTGCATGTATATTAAACCTGTTTTTCCAAGTGTAAACAACGTGGATATAAATGTGTTTAGAATTTCCGCTCCCAACGCTCATGGCAGACCACTTCCGAGTTTTATCGATCGATTGACTGGGGTTTGAAAAAATGACGGGGGGCTGTGAGCGTGCAAAACGTGATGGAAATCTATAATAATTAGGAGAAGCTCGCCTGGGTACGAAGCCGACCTTGCAAAATAACCTCGCAAATTATGGCGCAACTCTCAGGCTTTTAGTTAACCACTTCATCATCGCCTGTATGGCCTTTAGAAATAAAATAAAAATTTAAGTAAACATAAACTAATAACCAGCGCGTATTGGCTGTGTATAAAATCGCAGTGGTTTTTGTTTGATTCCGCCAGCTCCTCTGAGTAATAACAGATCGTTTGGCTATAGGCTTCTTTCATTGACGTGCTATATTACAATTTACATTACTGTGTCAATGAGAAATACAATTTTTTCCATGGCCAACGTCTATTACTACTCTACTACACTTAAAAGGAAAATTAAGTTATGATACATGTGCGAAATAAAGTAATTATTCTTCTATTCATCCAATAAGAATTATCTTTCTCCATTTTTTTTACATTTGACCGTGCTAACATTACATATTTACATTACTGCTGTTATTTAGAAATACAATAATCCTCTAGGGCCAAACGCCTAATTCCTTAGTAATTAAAATAACAATTAGTTATGATAATGTGATCGCGAATGTAAAGTATATTTGATACTTCAGAGCAAAATCAGAATAAACGTTTATTGATCCAATAAGAACGCACCGTTCTCACTTATTTCTTACGTGCTAACGTTAAATTTATACATTACCAATCTTACTAAATTGTGTAATTCGAAAATAAAGTATTATTCATCATGTTCATGGCCACCGTCTATACTTAGCCCCTTAACTCTTCTTTTGTAAATGAGAATCAAATAACAAATAATAATGAAGATCGAATGTAAATTATATACAGTAACAATAATAAAAAGAAATTTTAAGCAAAATAAAGCCCAAAATGTTTTTATAGTCAATAGAGGGGCACATGTTATATTTTCCTTGACGCACGTTGATATTGAAAACTTACATCACGGCGAAATAATGCAATATTTTTTTAAAGATTCTTTTACCCTCCATATTGATCGAACCAAGGGCATATCTTTGTCTCAGACAAACTGAATTAAGGTACTCAAACTGGAATTACGATCATGGTCCCCGTGTGTTGGCAATTAAAAAAAATGTGCATTAGCCACATTGTAAGTGCGAGCCTGCCCCGACTGACGGATCCCTTGAGCATTTGGTGATGATACAACTTTGACCTAAACCTTACACAGAAGTCCTCCTTCTCCATCAACTACGATTGAAGAAATAAATTACAAACGCCTGGATATTTTGGGCCCAATGAATGGCTGCACTCAGTTTCCACTTTCTTTCTCATACGCCAAAGCGAGCTTTAATGCATGCAACAGTGCTGATGTACCCGTGGTGTGAGATCTTAATAACCTTTCAGTATCATGGTAGATTATCAACTGTGGAAGGTTTTGATATGGGTCGAGAGAAATTAATTTGACAGCAGCAATGCGTTTCCATAAGCAGAAGCGTCACGTGATACATTCAAAGTAAAATCACTGTCGTCTGCTAAATCAGTGTGCTCATCAGAAAGGCTTTCTGATATTTCTGGTGATAAATTCTGTATTGCCTGAACAAATGATCGCAATGCAATCTAAAACTAACTCCAAAATCGATACGCAACATCAATTAATAGCAGGTGTTTCATCGCAAAGAAAGGCCTGTACGTCTCATGAGAGTGGTATAAACATTTGTGTTTCAGATAGTAACGACTATAATATTCTCAACCTTACCAACGCATGCGCGAGAATGACACTGGAAGAAAAATATTTTTTTTAGAGAGTTACATAAATTATGATATCAAGTTATAATACACATGAATTTTTCTTACCATAACTATGTTAGCATTGATTTATACAAATGCATATGTACTTTCCGGATTTATTTATTTAATTTATCTTAATTGAGTTCATGTTGGCAACCTCTGACTCGGACCACGCATTTCAACCCATATCCAAAACTCAATGGCAAATAAAAAACGTTATGTATAGTGGTTTTTTAAATCTTGATTCTGACTCGATGCGTTTTTACATGTATGATATAATATATTTTTTTTTTTTTTTAACTTACTCTTCAGTGGGTTTCTATAATGAATTGAGTAAAAAAAACACTTTTCCTAAAAAAAAAAAAAAACGATGTTAGTATTTCTCTATAACTAGTGCATTGCGTATGCAACATATTGTATTGCTAAGAACAATTTTCTGCTACTTAATGATTTTAATCTCTCGATACTATTGCTACACAATTCCTATGGACTTTGCATGTGATATACAAATAGTGCAAGGGTGAAGGGAAAGGTTAAGGCCAACTGGCGAGATTGGTATAGATCGAAGCTCCTGAAAATAACAGACCTGAATGAAGATTGAGATCCAATATTAAAAGATACTTTGATTACTTTAAAGTTCCATGATTTTTCGCCCCATTTCCTCGATGGCTTACTCAATTCGGGCAAGTCTGGGCATGGAAAACAAATATCTGCCTGATATAATCAATCAAAAGATACTCATCTTGCTTGCAGAGACGTCATCAAAAGCAGCAGAAGGGCCTTGAAAAATTAAGGCAATAATGCCATGCCCACTGGGCAAGGCACCGGGGCCACAGCGAGATGGGGCAGGCGTGGTTATTATGCGACAAGACGCCATCTTAGTTCGACTGGGCATGCACGTTTCTGCATTCACTTAATAATGAAGAGGAATTGAACGCTCGATATTTGCGCTTCCGCATTAGCACCACGCTCGCTATATAAGTGGAAAACCAGTAGACTGTAATATACAGTATACCCCACTTACTCTTATCAGCTCATAGAACTGATATTTTTGCCCTGAAGGAACACTGCCTGATCTCTCGTTTTTCTGTGTTCTGCGTTTCTTCCTTGAGCTGGTAGCTAATTTGTATGAGTGATAGCGAAATGAGAAAAGACTTAATATAATTCGAAATTAATGTTTGTTAATTGTGAATCAGAGGAGAGGGTGAAGATTACAGAAGTGATTCATTTCCAATACATTCTGATCACTTTAAAGAGTTCTCAGCGCCCAGCCCGCCTGTACCAACTTTAAAACTAGATTGAAAATTGAAAATTAAATCAACAAGAATCCAAATAAATCCACTCGAATCCCCAGAGATGCATCTGTACGAAATCAAGCTTTCTCAACGATTACAAATTGGATATGTTAGATTTAAATATTAATGTGTTGCGCCAATTATGGCAAGAATTAATAGTGTTAAAGACCTGACTGATATGGTAGATAGCCTCATTTACACTTTTGATATTTGACCTACATGATGGTGTTAATGGACAAAACACATTCGAATACGCAAACTTCATAATAACCGTTAAATTCAGGCAATAAACTCTCATTGTTGGCAGTGCCATTCAGCAAAAGGAAAAATGCTCTGTTTTAATCAATATGACAGTTACCACAACATTACATTGCATTTGGTTTGATCCCCCCCCCCCGCGTTTAAATTTGAGCGAAAGAAGACACTTTATGCCTCGACCAACAAGACCTTAAAACGACTCAAACAAATTCTTTATTGTGCCATTTAGATAAGTTGAACTATTCACAGTTCGTTGTATAATAATTGGAAAATAGGATTGCGGACGGATTAAAAACCAGTGTAATTTACAAATCTTGTCTTTCGGCAATAAGGATTCCGTTCGTTCATGAAAGCGGTCAGCTCCGGTCCTGAAAAAGATCTAAAAACACGAAATATTTACCAATTCCATTTGCAAATGACGCTAAATAACAGTCGATAATTGTAAACTAATGACACTCAAATGCCGAAATTTAGAAGCCTAATTTAGAATATAACGCCGCTAAGTAACTCACTAACATCCGATAATTTCACAAGAACGTTTGTACAAGCCGTTAATGAAATAAGCATCATTTCGAAAGTCGTCGTTCGATGCTGGTCGTTATTTTTTTTTTACAGTATTGTAATGACAAGCATTATATTTCAGATACATGAAGGCGATACATACTCCATAGATGGCAAGCCTGAATTAGAAACTGTATAAACAGCCTTTGGACTGACGAAACAGACGAATGTGCAATTATATGTCCAGATTTACAATCAATGTGATAGTTGAATTAGCGAGGAAACATGCGCATTGAGCATAGCTGATTCAGTGATAATAAACCGTATAGATGCAACGCCTAGCATAATAATGTCACATTATTATGTAGATTGTTCGCATTTTGCTGTTTGGCTATAATTTACGAGTGTACTCTGTATCTTTAAAAACACCTATAACATAAACAAATATACTTTTATTGTTTTGATGTATAGTTTTAGGGGTTACAGGTATACAAAACTAGTAGTAAACT
>JZLH01S0359975.1:0-15932 GCA_001188425.1 Eucidaris tribuloides
ACATTTGAAAATGGATTTGCGCCCATGATTGCATCAGTGTTAAATCTTGACTTTTTTCATGTAGTGGACCAATCAACTTTTATGTTCAAGGTTGAAGACTGTAGATACATGGGCGGGGTGGGTGGGTTTGTAAATTGTTGTTTTAAATATATTTTTGGATCAACTAGACTCCTGGAGTATACATTTTATTCAGCTCTATGTTATGTCATTTGAAGAGTTTGTAAGAGTTTATTAAGCGATTTTTTGGCGGAATACTGTTACCTTGTTCAGTTTTTTTTTTTTTACTTTAAAAGTAAATTTGTTGAATAAAGGGGTTAACACAAAATAAGGCCATATGCTTTTCTGAATCATAGTGGCCAAAAACATAGAAGTGGTTGGATCAATCAAACATCTCGACGAATCTATGACGATATGTGTAGTTGTATGACATCGGTATTTGGCGGCCATCTCAGAAATAGGCAGCCATATCAGATTTTTTTTTATATATATTCACTGTCGGCAAGGGAAAAGGTCTAAAAATCTTAACATGTTTAAAGCTACTTACATCTTTGAGAACGACACATGCCATTCACCAAACTTCTGCAAAATATCTTTAATAATGAATGTAATCCATCATGGTAAAACGCAGCGGCCTCTTGGAGAAACAATGACTGCGTCGATCTTGAAAAGTTTTTTTTAATGTGGTCTCTCTCTAAGAGTTTTTTTTTTCTTTTAATTGGGAGTATAATAAAATAGAAACTTGCTGTAAAAACTTAAATCACAAAACTTAATATCAAAAGCAGCTTAAAACTAATTAGGGGAAAAAGGTTAAGTTGACCCGGCCTGCCATCGACGCATTTGATTGTTTTCGGGAAAAGATGATTAGTGCTCTACGCCGAGGACGCATATACCCGACCGCCGGCCCACCATAGTTTAACTCACGATGGCGTGCAAATGGGGCAAAGTTTGTTGGAAATAATACACAATTTGGCCCCCAAACATGGACATTTGAGCTCAAAGGTCATTGACCCCTGGCTGCAAGATGACCTCTTGGACCTTCAAGCTGGACTTGCAGCGTCTTCAGTGAAGACAGTACGCACCGCAAGTTTCGGCGGGCCACAAAATTGGTGGGCCAAATAGCGGGGGGCAAAGGTTATGGAGCATGAGATAGAGAACCATCCTACGCTTAAAAAATGAAACATTGAACCTGCAGGGGGGGCGGAGAGCAAAAAAAGGGTCGGTTGACCCTGCAGTGACCTTCCAAACCCTTTAGGATGGACCCTTGCGCTTCATAGAGTACAGTCTACCACCCACCCGGCAAGTTTGGTCACGAACTGCTGCAAAATGGAACCAGTTATGGGCCATAATAGAAACTCAAGGCTCACAAAAATTAACGCTGAGTTTAAAATTGGTCATGACCGGCTGAAGGTGACATTTTGACCTTATTTGACTACTAAGCTTCATATGAAGACATCCCTGCCATCCAAGTGTTGTGCACACTGTGCGAAAAAGGGGCAACTCGTTATGCAATCTACAATCAACCAAACCCTTGCATCACACACAACCTCTCCTAACCATTCGCGTGCTCCCCAGAAAGGTCATTGCACCCCGCGGCGCGCGGCCCGGTTGCCTCTGACCTTTAACACCACGTTTTGCTTTGCCTTTACCTTACAGTATTTATGAGTCTTCTTTCAGGCCAAGTCTCACAAGCGCTCTCGACCAATTTTACATCCCAATTTTGACACAGTCAACAACAATCACCACCCTGGCACAGAGTATATCCGTCATAATGATGTCATCTGGCTAGCCAGTCCTTGGAAAGTGGCCGCCATCTTGGGATTTATTGCGTGCCAGATCATTTTTCGAAAGAGCGACCGGTGTGGACTCTATAGATTGTAGAGCCAGAATTTCATGCTTGTATCATCAACTGAAGATTCTGTGGGGGCATAAATGCTGGCTCCGACGCCTATAAGGTCCTATGAGTCAGTATGTGTAGCAGATATGGAATAAGTTTCTTTATTTTCAATATTAGAAGATAATATACTGTAGTTATAACCGGGGACATTTGCCTAGAGCATTGGCTAAACAGACTGGATTTGCCACGCCTGACAAGCGTCTTGAACTTTTACTACAAAGTTTGTAAATGTTTTTATAATCTCTTGTATTATTGCACAAAGGTCAATGGTGTTGAAGTGTAGCAACAACAGAAAACCTTTATTTCTGCGAGAGGCGTGTTTTCAATATTTATCAGGCGATGAAATAGGGCGCCAGGGTGAAACCAATTTTTATGAAGGATGAAATTAAATTTGATCTCACAAAAAGTATGCATTGATCTGGCAAGGCTGGGATGTATATTGTTAATCTTATAGTTTATCATTTTTAAGGAGGTAATATATTTTCAAAGTAATTATATTTCCGATTTTTTCTGGCACTTTGTAATTTCAGTTCATCGGGGGGGGGTACAGCCGAGAGTGCTTGTCTGTGGTTTAGGTGTACAAGTAACTAGTACATTCGTGTTCGCATAGGTATGATGTACTACGTCTTGTAACAGCAACACCGGATGTTCCTTAAGATCAAAGGTTTATACGATATAAAAGTGTGGTTGTGTGTAGGTGGGAGGTGGAAGATGAATCATATGGTATAATAATATTTATAGATGAAAAGCAGTATAATTGATGAGAAACACTATTAATAATATACCTTGTGTTGTCATGTATATTTTTTCTCACAAACAACAGGGGACATCTCCCTTTATAAGATCACTTCTTGTAGGTGTAGGGTAAAATATCTGGATGAAGATTGGGGAGGCCCTGGAAGAATGATTTTGCTTAAATAACTTTATACTGAAAATGTAATTTAGATAAACAATGTACATATGCAATGCATGTGTTTAATATTCTGTAATAATGGATACCATGATATTGATTTATAAATGTATACTCTAGTACATGTATAACAAATAGGGCAAATATATACAAGTATATACTAAGAAATACCATAAAGAATATGCCTTGTGTTCACAGTGTTACCCACAATGATAAGGGTGTGTCCTTTAAAAAAGATCAAAACTTTCATTAGACGTAGGCTCTTTTCTGTGTAGGCTGGGAGAGGGATGGAGATTCATTATCATAAAGGCCCTAAATATGTAAGTATATAAACATAGAAATTGTAGCTTGTCCGGCAGAAGGGCCGTAGGCCCCTAGCATATATTCCCGGTAGAAGTGCCTTAACACTAAATTGTCTCTTACTTGAAAGCAATGAGCTCTTTTCACATGAAATGAAAGTAGTGTGATATTTGTTTATCCTTCTGTCAGTCTGTTAAGAACAAATATCAAATAAGGACATATTTCTCAAATTAGAGAAAATTCACTGTTAAGGCCCTTCTGCCAGGATCATATGCTAGGGCCCTTCTGCCGGACAGGTGACATAAAAAGAATAAGAAAATGAGGAGTAAGATATGAAGAGATCGAGAGGAGAACATACCTGTGTTGTCACAGATGGTGTTTCACTCACTAATGACAAAGCCCTTGACCCTTTAAAGATTACATTTATACATGTAGATGGGCCTGCCTGGCTGTGTGTACGTGGAAAAGGGAAGGAGAATATACAAATAATGATATACCATATTGATATTACAATGTTATATGTATTTATGTACTTATTTATTCATAACTGTAAATAGGTGTTTTGTCTCTGTTTTTTTTTATGTTGCAATCCACTTCATTTATCAACTGTATACCATAATCCTACGTACAATGCAATAGTCATCTGTTTTCTTTGATCATAACAAATTTCCCAGTTTTATATCAGTTTGAGAATTCCTGATAATATCCTTTTTTAAATGGAAAAAAATAACACTACTTTCAGTTTTTTAATATAAAATCGCACAAGGCAAACTTTCTTCACGTCTCATGACGATGATAATATACATGTATTAACTTGTCTATAATTATTTGTAAATAGATAATTTTTTTTTCTTTACCACAGGTTTTTGTTTTTTCTTTACAATAATCCTCCAAGTACATGTACATGATATGCAATAATTCCCTATTTCTTTCCAAGCTACTCAATTTTTCTAGCTGTATTCAAAAATGGCAAGAATGTTAATATCTCATTGAATTTATTCTTCATTGCAATGTTGATGATTATTTATGCCAGTTAGATTACCTTTATTGTCTCATGAATTTATTGTCATAGTAATTATTGAAGCAATTTCTTCGCAACGTAACAAATACAAATACAATGTGCATGTATGACTTGAATTATATATATGTATGTTTAATGTGTTTTAATATGATAATTTGAGAGTAAAGTTATGCCGAATCTTTTTTACATAATATGCATGGAAGTTTTTTTTATAAGAATTTGTATAATGTAACTTTTTACTAATATGTACGTTTTGTTGTTATTGTGAGAAATCTGCAATTCCGCAAAAGCCGTGAGAGATTTTTATTTCAATAAACCATTTATCTATCTATCTATCTATCTATCTATCTAAATGTATCATAGAGAGTAAACAAAAATAAGAAATATATAAAGAAGAATATACCTTGTGTTGTCACAAATACAAGGGATTTGTCCCTTTTAAGATCACTTATATAGGCTTACCTGGTTGTGTGTAGGTGGGAGAGGAATGAGAAATTGTATGAACATATAAATTTATAAATAAATGTATTTATATACAGGTATGATGTATAAATGTAAGAATAAAAGAGAATATACCTTGTGTGGTCACATACGACAAGGGGCATGTCCCTTTAACGATCAAATTTATAGATGTGAGATAAGATGTGTGTAGGTGGTAGAGGGAAGAAGAAAATACAGAGATTGAGCGACATTTCTCAACATCCCCCATTAATGTCCGATTACATGTTTCAAGTTTCATTTGGCAGCCGCACAGTTGATGAGATTAATGCAAATGTTTCCATTACGGACGACTTTTGTTTTGACCTGTGGCATTATCACGCCACAGAGATATCCGCCAACTTAATCAGGGTTTGAATTTGCCCGCAAGTGAAATCGACAGTTTGGTTAAGGAAAACAAATTGAAGACAAATACTGATTTTCTTGGCGTCCGAGTATTTCTTCCTCAAACTGTCATCTTGCTGGGAAGATAATTTTTTGATGTGTTGCCTTTGACAGTTTGTGTAGTTTATTGCAGAGGGCAAAAACCGCACAAAGTTGTGATAATGCTTTGTTTTCATAACTTTTGTTCATGAAGATACATTTGTCTTCAATTTTTCATTTGAGTAGTTTTGTCCCAAGACCCATAAAGTCAATATTTTTGATTAATATCACTGATGATGATTATGATGATGATGCTAACAATAATGAAAATTCTGGTAGTGATATGTACAATAATAATAATAATAATAATAGTAATAATGATGATGATGATGGTGATGGTGATGATGATGATTATCATAATAATAATGATATTGATAATAATAATAATGATAATAGAAGTAATGATAATACTAAAAGTGATAATACTAATACTAATAGTAATACTAATACTACTATTACTACTACTATTACTACTACTACAGTGTACTACTACTACTACTACTAATAATAATAATGATGATAATTGTGATAAAAGTAACTATAATCAGTATTATGTGCTAAATAAGAATGGACATAAATGAATCTTAACATGTTGACGATGGTTGATTTTGCTTAAACACGCATTTTCCACAGACCTCAAGACGAGATATCTCATGTCTCATGTTAATAAATTTGCTACAATTTTGGGAATATTCATGTAAGTCTTCAGCAGGAATCAAAGTGTTAAACATTTGATGCACCACGCCATACCCCGGGGTACCGCGTTGTGCAGCGCCCTCTTGTGTTAAAAAATGTATTTTCTTCAGTTATGATCGATGAAATCAGTGGTGATGATGCAGAGGCTGTGCAAGTGCACAACAAAAAGGCATAAACTTACGAAAAATAGGGTAAAAATGAAGTTAAATGTGTTATTTTCACCCTTATTTCATAACTTTTACATAATTTTGTAACCCAGGGTACAGTGCTGAAAAATAAATAAATAATTCAACAAAATGGTGGATTTCTAGTTGGTACCCCGGGGTATGGCGTCGTGCATCATTTCTTGCTTTGTAATATGTGGCTAAATACGTATCTTGCCAGCGTACCATATGTGAACAGTAGTGGTTTAGACACACTGCACATGCAGGCAGTGATTTTGACTGTAGTCATTCCGTCCACGTTGCTTTTCGTAAATCTCTAAATGCTACAGATGGCATAATTGATGCATGCCTATTTCTCCCTGTCTAAATCAACTGCGATATTTATGTCAATTTGAATTTCAAGCGACGTCATTTCACTTGATCAGTAAATCCAGTGCATTTCATGAAGTTGTTTCATGAATAAGAAAAAAAATCTTGAAGAAATATGAGAATGTTGACAGACGAAAAAGAGTGAATGTAATTCTACATGTAGTATGGGAAAGTAATCGTCATTCATAGTTTATATTTATGGTTGGAGAATTTGTCTTTAAATTTACATTCACCGACTAAATTCAGTGGAACCTATGCCATATTTGGTTTCTAGTCCCCGGTTCTTCATCAATAATGCAAGCAAGATTGGGGCGGTTCTATTAGAAATAAATCCCTATTTGAACAAGGGATTGGAAGTGAATGAAATATCTATCCACATTTCAGTTTAAAGTAACTATCTGGCAATGGCAAATTGTGTGCTTTGAAAGTGGGTGTATGGATTTTGTTTTGTTTGACTGGTGATGATATTGAGAGTATTGGTTGTGTCCCTGACCCCTAGTTGTCACACAAATAAATACTCATTGTTTCCAGCTCTGTGTATTTTTCATCTACATCTTTTCTGTCCGTGTTCATTTCAAGTTTCCCTTTCTTTTTCTTCTTCTTAATCTTCTTATCCTATTGACTTCACCTTAATCCACCTTTTCTATTCTTGTTCCTTAAAACAATAAGTGCCCACCAGCCAAGATTCATAAAAACCAATGCCTACAAGATCCTACATCTTGTGCAGATCATTTTACAGCACTTGACATCACTAGCAAATTATCATCTTTGTATGTGCCCCTACACAAGCAAAGCAAGTAGATTTTGGTACAAAATTTGTTTTCTTTGAATTTCTCGCTGTCAATTACCAACAGTTATTTAGTCGGAAAACCATGTCTCGTGATATGTAAATGTTCTGTGCTTGCCAGTTACTAAGCGTGCATTATTGTAATGTACACAGACTGGTCACACTTATTTGCATGCTTTGAATGACATTTGTTGGTGCACGCCCCTCCTCAAAGTCTCTGGTCGAACTTTGTACCATGAACAAAATGTGATTTTTGACAATAATTATTAGTAATTGATCAAACAAAAACAAGTTACTGGTGGTAATTTGACTTCTTGTAGTTCTGTTTTGTTACTAATACTAGCATCATTGTGTATTAGTTTTGTGGCAGGCAGCTTGTGACACTCATTACATCTAGTCTTTAAGTGCAGTTTTTCTGTATTTGTTTTCCTTTTCATTTATTTCTTCATTTTCTTCAATTCATTCACCTGTTCTTCCTTTTTTTTCAGTTTTGGCAGTACTTGGTTATAGAACAGCTCTTATTCTGTTTATATAAAGAGAGATGTCCCCTACATGTATGTGCATAATAATAATGAAAATATGAAGCCCTCCTGGATACATAAGGGAATAGGATTATGTTTGTAGCTAGTGCATCCATGTAAGCATAGGCTTGCAATCCAAATAATTGTTCTGCAGTACAACAATATATTGAACAACTCCGAGTGCTGCTTGCAGGGATTATGCCTACATGCATATGTCTGTAATGGCCGCGGGCTAGGAATAATATTTGTCCAAACCTGGCAGATTTAATTTACATAATAAAAACAAAGGATGCACCACTGTGGAAGCATGGACCCTACCACACGAAATGCACTTAACTCAAGATGAGTAAATCAACTCATTGGTTTGAATGCCCACTAAATGCCCATGTAGAAGGAAAGAGATTATCAATTGGATTATCTCTTATTTTTCACATGGTTTTTGGTGGTCTTGCAATTGTGTGGGTGTACAAATCAAATATTTGCATATTACATGCTGTTTTTTTTTTTTTTTTTTTGGGGGGGGGGGGTTTATTGTGGCACACATCTATCTATGACAGCATAAAGGCAATGTATAGTTTTGGTATATGATGCACCATGTGCTACATGCTACCCCAGGGAACCGTTGTACCCTGGTGTGCCACATTGTGTAATGCCTGCTTGTGTCCAAAAATGGATTTTCTTCGGTTATGATCACTGAGATCAGTAACCATGATGCAGATGCTGAGCAAGTGCACAACAAAAAGACATAAACTTATGAAAAGTGGGGTGAAAATGAATGTTATTTTCACACTTCAGAACATAACTTTTATACAGTTCTGTATCCCAGGGCACAGTGTTAAAAAAATAAATATTTCAACAAAATGGCAGATTTCTATTTGGTACCCCAGGGTACCATGTATGTCATTGTATGGTGGAAATGAATTTTGCTCTGATTTATGTTTTCAGATAGACCTATAAAATCTGCAAATGCATTTTTAGACCTAAAAATGCCGCACCCTGAAATGCTTCCAATTTTGAGAAATTAAAAGAAGATGAAAGGTAATATATATACTAGTCTCTTAATTTTAAAGGGACTGAATTATCCCAAATTTGTTTGTTTGACACTATCAATTTTACATCGGTAAGAGATTTGATTTTCTCCAATACAGTTATAATTTCACCAGGGCCAAAACTCCATAGCACACAACATTGAGATACAGGCGGGTCTCCTTTGATTGGAAGTAAGTCAATAAGACAGCTCAGCCTGGCCAATTGTCGTTAATAACGTAAGGTTCTTGTTGCCAATGACGTGTTATCATACACTTACTTTGATGTACTCAGAATTTATTTTCCCCTGAAATCTACCCTAGCTTGAACTCGTTCATCCCACAATCGGATTAATTTTGCCAGACTAGTTTTGTAATTTGATGGGGCCGTGTAGCATTATCAATTTTGCAAGGATGAATTAGATTAGTCCTCCGGTCTTCATTTCTAATTGAACCGAATTAGATTGCGTTATCAATTTCGCGTGGATGAATTTCCAACGCTGAACCACATCTGTAGTTGTTATTATTTTTGACATTATTTGCCAATTGCTTTGGTCCGATGATATTAATTTCTTGTGAAACGTTTTATGGGAATGCTCAAGGTCGTGAGCAGTCAGTCAGTGACTTGTTGACTTGAAATGTAAGATGCTTATATTGCGTGACACAATTCACAAGTGTCACATTTAGTATTACTTCAGCTAAGAACATTTGTTAATATACATACTAAAGGATAGCATTAACTCTTAACATGCCAGAGGATTTAAACCTCCATGGGCTTTATGTGTATTATTTGGTGCATATATGCAACTCCGACATGTTAAGAGTTAAAGGGAGAAGGAGCCAGCAACTAACAGGCATAAGTTAATAAAAGATTTTAGTTCTTGCCAACCAATCAGATCGCCCGTGCACAGGTCTGCAGCTGACCATGCGTGACCGATGCGTGCCACCCAATGTGTGTTAGTCGCACTGTGGTAATGTATGCACTGTTTGAATCAATAAGCTCCTCCCCCTGTAGCTGTTTCTGCAAGTTTTGTCCCGGGGTAAAACTTGCAAAGACGTAAAATAAACACAAATTAACTAATTTATAGGGCCATGCTGAGGGTGTGAGGGTGAGTATCACACAGTACCATACGCGTACGCAGGGGGGGTGTTTGGGGTGTTCAAACACCCCCCTTTTGCCAAAGGGGGTGTTAAACACCCGTTTTTCACGATATACCCCCGCTTTTTCGTAAAAAGAGGGTGTTTGAAATGAGAAATAATTTATTTTTTAGGGAAGTTTGGAGAATTTTTCCGTAACACGCTTGGCCGCCCCGCCCCCCTCCCCGCTGAGCGAATTTTGGAGGTGCGCGGACCCCAGGAAAATTTTGGACCTTGATTGGAAAAAAAGTTTCGTCCTTTACCCTCCCCCCCCCGGTCAAGGTTTTCGGGCGACTGGCGTGACCGGCGAAATGTGGAACCTAGAATTTGGTCGCCGGGGAAAAACAGCGAGCAAGCCCTTGAAAAATCCTGCGTACTCTATGACACACTACGACCTTAAATTTAGGCTGTCTTTATCACCATGTACCATAATTCTCACAATACTGACAATGTCATTTTTTTCTTAACTTATGCCTGTTAGTTGCTGGCTCCTTCTCCCTTTAAAGGTAAATGACATGATTGCGGATAGTCCTCAACATGTGGGAAAAATATTGTAGAATAAAGTAAACTGTGCAAGGAATCTACTGTGAACATTTTGTAGTCAAAATTTGACCCATTCTAAAATAACTTCTGTCAGTATGCCTTATGAGAGACAAATCTGTTGTGTAGCTTTCTATGGTATCTATTTCTATCAAGGCTCGAGAGAAACAAGATGCTAGTATGCGGTTCCTGCTTGATTCAGCTTAAGTAAATAAATTGAAGATAAGTCTTTCCAGTCAGAAAATACGCTCCAGCTGGTGTATCCATTGGTATCTTTCAACCAGTTTGGTTTGAGAGATGTCTTTTATTCTCCCAATCATATCACTGCCCTTTAAGGTGGACGTGAGGAAATGTTGTAGGACTTACAACCAATATCAGAGAAGTCAGAGATCAGTCCAATATTTTTAAAAGGAGTACAATGCTTTGTGTTCTTGCCGATGTGATACCGTTGCACTGCCAACTTTAATACCTATCCCAGAAAATTGATGAGTTTGCATCGGTATGGCTTCGGCAAGCCACATCAGTTAGGTGTAACAGCGCCTTATAAGTTAACTTATCGTTACAAATCCCCTTGTCTCCCAGTCAATGAATCTGTTGACATTTTGTTTTTCTTTCAACTTAGCTCTTTTGTAAGGTTAAGAGGTTTGATTTCCCAGTCATTTAAATTTTTAGAGGTCCATGAAATCAGCCTTTCCAGGAAATAACACAAATTAGATGATCAACCCATTTTCTTCAAGCATGTGTAAGATACTTATATTTGACCATTGAATTTAATGAACAATTGACCTCAAGGAATTATGACTTCTTTAGAGGACAGTGAATCTTGACTGCGAAATGAAAACATAGAACAGCAATGAAAATATTCACAATGTAGTAAGAATTCTTGAGCCTTGAGAGTAATATATTTCCGGAGTCCTAAATATAGTAACAAATTATAATTGGATTTGCAAGAGAGTGAAATACGTCTGCTGGTCATTTTCATACTAAAAGCTGTGTGTGTAGTATTACACTTCAAAGAAATATATAAGTTATAAGTATATATATCTAATGTAGAAATTATGTGATTTGCTGAAAAAATACTACAACTAACTCCCGATTGCCATCTCCGCAATTACTATGTTCACTTCTTGAAGCCCCATTTAAATAATTGGAACATCTGGTGTTTGAATGAACAGATAAACACCCTAGAACACAAAACTTCAAATAATTATGCTGTCACTTGTAAAATATGTACAGAAAGAAATTGGCACATCAATTATTGTCAGCTGACAAAAATTCTGCAACACAGCAGTTTATGGTGGAAAACTGGAATTGTTGTCAGTTATTTCCACTTTTTAAAAAAGCTTATAATGATCATTTTGACCTGCAATTTTTTTCCAGGGCTTCCTTTTTAGACCTTATCAGAGACCCCAGTTGCATGGGGAATCATGTAGTTCAGATTTTTTAATTCGGAAACATTGTTATACAATGTCTTTAAAAGCATTGTTTGTCACTTACCAGTACTCTGAACTACATAGCAAGATCATGCTCTGAGTGGATTTTTTTTTTTTTTGGGGGGGGGGGTATGGGTTATCATGTCCTTATATTCTGCAAAATTCACCTCATAGGCAAGTGTAGCTGTTTCTTGTCATTTCCCACACCTTCCCGAAAGGGAAATTTGTTATGATTGACAGAAATACGTAATTATGTATCATCAAATCTTCCATTCCATTCTTCCCCTCAATAAACTACCTTATCGTCACATAAACCTCATTTCATGCACAACTGACTCCCAAAGGCTCTCTGTGGCAATTCACGGGCATTTGACAAGGTAAAAAAATTATTCAAATTATGTGATATGATTGTTAATGAAACAAATAAGTTTATTGTGTTTGACACATGTATGGATATTCAAAACCCTGTAGGGAATGTTAATATTGTAAGCGCTGTTTGTGTAGATGTGTGTATATTTCATTTCCAGTACCACTGGCTGCAAAGTTGATTATAGCGAGCAGAATTGGAGAAAGTGTACTAAATTTATCAATACATACATGTATATACTAGCATCAAAAATATTATTTTTTCCTTCATGTATTTTATTGGATGTATTATATGTACTAACAGTTTCTGTGAAAAGATTACCTTCCCCAAGGAAATTTTAATATAAATGTAGACCCAAATATTAATATTTGCCAGCAAAACTGATTTTTGAAGATTCAGTAAATTGTGATTTGGGTAATGTCTAGATTTCTAAGTTTATTTATAATTTGTATTTTTATTTTTTCTGCACATAAAAGGTACAGAGCAGTGTTCTTAATTTGCATCCCCCCCCCAAAAAAAAAAACCCAAGATGAATAAATAAAATAAATGAATAAATTAAATAAAATAAAAATAAATAAATAATGAAATATTTCAAGATTTGCTGTACAAAAAATACAGTTTTGAAATGTCAAATTTGCCCTGATTATTGTTGGACAAACAAAAAGGATGTAAAAAATTCAGGTTTTGGTGTAAATATTTTATGGATTTAAAATAACTTTATATGGCGAATGTCACACCTCAATTTGCCCCCCCCCCCCCCCCGAAAGCCATTAGTGGAGTACATGGGATTGTACATGTACCTTGGGACATTATGTTTAAGACTTTACACAGTAAAATCAAATGGTAGTGTTTTAGTTATCTTTAGGTTGAATCCTGTTGTTTTTTCAAGATACAATAAAAATACTGTCGGTATTATAGATTGGCTTCAATAGATACATGTACATGTATACTTGTAAATTTCATATGGTATCATTAATTCCAGTTACAATAAATGTGGTTTACCTGAGCAAAATAACCATTTTAATTCAAATCAGAACTTTGAACCCTGCCATGTACTGTTTTCTTCAAACAATGCTTCACTAGTACCTTTTTCATTAAAATCTGTAATAAAAAAAAGGTGAGTGAAGTGTTTCAGCGACAGTCTGTTTTTTTTTTCTATCCTGCCTCACATATCTAAAATCTATGATTTAATAAATCAACACAAATAATTGGCACAGGATTTCTGATCAATATCTCTGTTGCTTTAAAAAACGAAAATGGGATTTCGCGGATGTGACGAGATATCAATTTGCTCATCATCATGAGAAGATAAAAATAACAGCGGGGAGAAATTCCTTCTTCTGTTTTTCAGCGCTCAGAATCCTCTTTATGCAGCTATCACGAAATAAATCTGTTATCACCCCTACTCTGGCGGTGTTTCATTGATAACCAAGGGACCTGTATCTCGCTTCATCTGATAGGTTTCTGAGGAGGGGTTGCCATGGCGATTGATTATGCTCTCCAGATGACTTGACTTAAGAGGGATTCTATGTTGATTGGATGTTACAGAGTGAGATGTAACGTAAATATGGTACCTGTATTTTTTTTCATGTTCTTCCTTCTACTTGTACATGTATGTGTGTGAGTGTCTGTAGTGTGTCTGTATGAGTGTATATAATTGTGCGAGTGTGTTTGTATGATAGAAAAAAAATATATGAAAAGCAAAAAAAAAGAAGGGGGAAGAAGGAGGAAAAGAAAAAGGAGAAAGAGGAAGAAGAAGGAGAAGGAAGAGAAGAAAAAGGAAAAGGAGGAGAAGAGGAAGAAGGAGAAGGAGGAAAAGAAGGAAAAAAAGGAGGAGAAGGAGAAGTACCCTTGTTCTGGAATACTATTATTGCCTGAAGAAATGTGACTGAAGAGAAGCACACCATTTTCTTCAAGAATTCATGGTGATCCAAAGGGATACAACCTGATGATTATGCTCCGATTCCTTCAATTCAAATGTTATCAAGTCACCTTAGGAATAACCATGTCAGTCAAGGTCATGGTCAATAAGGGCTGATAGATTTCTGTCGAGGAGAGAGCCATCACAGTAGTGGAGTGGCAAGATTTTTTTTTTGGGGGGGGGCATAAAGTTTTGTTGGAATAACAAAAAAATACTGAAATAAATTTGGAGACTTTATGGTGTCTTCTGAACATGGGTGGAGGAGGATTTATCTCCTGTGTCCCAAACTTTCACCTTTATTTTTGTATTTTTTGCAGTTAATTTAGGAATGGGCACGACCCCTTTGCCCCCCCCCCCCCTCGTCTACTCCTATGCATGACAGAGCTGCCTCGTCTACTCCTATGCATGACAGTGCTTGTAGATGACAGTCACCGATAGAAGTCCTGGTAGAAAATCAAATCCCTTATCTCTCTTCGGAGGCATTCCTAAAATGATTTGACTTTGTGAGGAGGAACATCAACGAGGCATCCAGCATCCGTATCACTTTCACACTGCCAAAGAAGAGGGCATAAGTGATCGTCTAATCATATGCGTGTATACTCATGTACTGATTGACACCACAGAGATCGGAATGAAAATCAACTCGATTGGTCTCTCTCGGCTCATTCCTCAAATGATTTGACTCCTCTGAGGAGGAACATCAACGAGGCATCCAGCATCCGTATAGTGGCTCACTGCCAAAGAAGAAGGCATAAGTGATTTCAAATAGGTGGTGTATCATTCTGCAGAGGATCATACTCATGTACTGATTGACACCACAGAGATCAGAATGAAAACTAGATTGGTCTCTCTCTGTATTTTTGCTCTCCTCTTTCTCTCGCGCTGTCTCTTGTGAGCGAGTGATAATGGTTGAACTTCTGAATGGTTTGCTGAGATGTTTGTGATGGGAAGAATGTTGAATGATATTAATGACCACCACTGAGTGCTTTGCACTTGCTAGGTCCTCTTTGATCATTGAACACTAGATGTGGGGCCATCTCGTATGCACTGAATTACCATTTCTTTTATGATTATCGCTAGATACATGACCATCCCATTGTACATCAAACAGATCTGAAGGAAAGAATGCTGATTAGATGAATGAAAGTGATTATTAAATGTTGATATTAATGATCACCACTGGGTGCTTAATTTGCACTTGCTCGGTCCTCTTTTGTGCAGTGAACATTGGATGTGAGGCCATCTCTACTAAAGGGAAAGGTGCATGGATGCATCACTAATTCTTTTATGACGATCACTGGATACATAACCATCACCTTATATATCAAACAGTGGATGCATAATATATCTGGTGCAAGTAGACACTTGAAAAACTGGATGTGGTACTACATGTATTTTTTGGTTTCATTTCGTTGCTGGACTGCTAAACCTTAAATCTCAAAAACAAAGTTTTCAGAAAAGTGAAAATGCATTCTTATTTTTAAAAAGTATGTGTATAGGCTATGTTATTTAACTTAAGATTATGTTTGAAGTGTGATAATCAATTATGTTTTAATATATGCAACTCATGCAGTTATTAGAAGATGGATTACACCTCAAACTTCATATTTATCAACAGCCATTTTCACCAAAATTTGAGATACAAGGTTTTATTAGCCTAGCAACAATTTGTAGTTCTTCATTTTTTACAGAAAAAATACTAAACATATTGAAATCCTTTTTCTAACACTATACATGTATGAAAATAAATGTGAATTTAAAGACAAATTTTGTTGTCACAGTATATCAAGTTTTAACAAAAGTGTTTTACAGTTAGGATAAGTAATGCACATGGAAAATCACAGACGAGTTAAACTAAACATTTTTGTAATATATTAAAAATAAAAAATACCATTATTGGGTTAAGTACATGTATGCCGGTTCTTT
>JZLH01S0359975.1:23976-34546 GCA_001188425.1 Eucidaris tribuloides
AACGTATATGATCAAGATTTTATACTATGTATCACTTTGTCTTTCTACTATTGCTATGCTTCTCTATCTAATGATCTTTTCCACCTTAGCAGTCTTGTACTCCTCACCACAGAGTAGGAGAAGCAATCTTACCAATCTCAGCCAAATGTAATATGAATCAAATTTGACATTTTTAGCACATTTTGGGCTATGGTCCAGTGCAGAGGCCTGAAATGGTTCTACATGTCTGCACACACATTGCATCCATCTGCTATGACTCATTGCCCGCATTATTGTGACCAATATATTGGGTCATCTGAGCAACTCCTTAATCTGCAGGACTGCACAGATTAATTCATACGTCATTGATGGCATATATGTGAATGTAGGGAATCAATCCTTCTGTAGACGAATCTGACATTTCCTTGTTGCTGCATTATGTTATTTTACTTCTTTACTTTTATTTATTTATTTATTTATTATTTATTTATATATTTATTCATTTATTTATTTATGTTTAGTTATTCAGTCTGCCTCATGTATTTTATAAATATATTTTGATTATTTTTATATCATTAATCAACTTTTTTCATTAACTTGATATTTCACCTTTTTTAATTATTTTTTGTGGACTTACATGTACTTTTTTGCTTTATTATTTTATCTGTTTGTTTATTTTACTGTTTATTTATTCAATGAGCTGCCTGTTGTGCCAATTTTTCTATTTGTTTGGATGCATATTTTCCTTTCAAGATACTTATATAGAATGCATTTAGTTATATATTTTTAGCTACATGTACATGTTTGTCCTTTTGATGGTGTGTTTATATTTATCTTTGTTTCCTGTGGTTGACAATCATTTTATAGAATCAAGTAAACTATTTCAAGATTCTACTGTGAACATTTTGTAGTCAAAAGTTTGTTTATTTTTAAATAATTTCCATCAGTATGCCTTGCGACAGATAAATTTGTTGGGTAGCTTTCTATGGGATCAATTTCTTTTGGGCACCAGAGAAATAAAATGCTGATATGTTTATGCTGGATTCTCCTTAAGTAAACAAATTCAAGACAAATCCTTCCAGCTTGGAGGTATACACTCCAGCTGGTATATCTTTGGCATATCTTTCAACCAGTTTGGTTCAAGAGATATTTTATTTCTCCCAATCATGTCACTGCCCTTTAAGGTAAACGGGTCAACATAAGTCGAAGTCGGTGAGTTTAGCATTAAATTTCTTGGTCACTGTATTGCAACCTCAATACACACATCACACTTTATTGGAATTATTCACACGCGGTATTTTTGTTATTGTACTAGACAATCGACTGTATGGGAACGTAGTAAATCAATAATAGATTTATTACTAGTAAATCAATATAATAGATTTATTCCTTGCAGATATATATTGAGCTGTTTGAGTAGGGCCTTCTGTCAGATACACTTTGTTTATTGTGCAACAGATATGAACTTTATCATTTATCAGGAGAACAACCGATATGAGGATTGATGCGTGTTTAATATACCAGCTCAGGACTCCTTCTTGTGTGGAATTAAGCTGACAACATTGCTACAATGTACAGTTACAAATGTGGGGCCGTCAAGAAGGGTCACTGGACAAGTTAAAGGGGCATTCCCAGGCTGGTAGCAAGTTGATTTGAATTAAAGCTGAAAATTGTGGAAACCCGTAAGTGAAATTGGAGGAAAATAGGGCAAATAGGAATGCAATTATCTTTTTTTTTCCCTAAAATCCATGATTATTACAAATGGGTAATACTGTATTGTTCTCTTTGTTTGCTACAAAAAAAAATGTTTTTAAGTTTTCATTTTCTCACAAGAAATATTGTTTTTAATCTCTGTAGTCCTAGCCCATGTACATTTATGTTCAGGCTAACACTCTTGATTGTGTTATCCTATGTAGAACAAGTATTTTCAGGTGAAGACATGTAAAAAAATAAAAATTATCATATTTTGTGTACAAAACCAATGGAAGGTTGCACCCATACTGTAAAGACTGTAAAGTATGCACAGTATGCAACTTTGATTTAAACACGATTACATTGGTTCCATGTTTCCTAGATGCTAAGACTTTATACTCTTTGTTTTTTAATGAAAAATGAAGTATTAAGTTTCAGAAACTTAAGAGATTAATATTTAATCAGCCAGTAGGGGATGGGAGGGGGAGCCAAGACTTTAATTTAGTTTCAAAAAGGGATTATTTTGAGTAAATTGAAATTGAATGCTGAATAAAATGGTAAGGAGTAAGCTCTAGGTGGCTTTATGGAGATGTCAAATCAAGTTTTGACTAATGCTCAAATAAATGATTTATGGTAGTTCTGGGGAAATATTATTGATAATACTGCATAAAAACAATATTCATAACAAATTTCTGAATTTATATTTGCTGAGAAATAAGTAATACTGGATGATGAATGTTTAAATTCACAGAATAATGCAGCAATGTAAGAGACACCTAATTTTTTGGCTAATTTATTTTGTGAAAGCAATAAAAAAAAGGTCATTTTATTTAAAAGTTGCTGCTTTTAACACAGGTTTCTGTGGGTATTTCTATTTTCCCATACACCCTATAAGAGTTCCTATCAAGTGCAATACGAAGTGAAAAACCTATCAGCGTGTTTCTATTGAAGCTTGTTTTCCAGAATGAACCGGCTAATGGAGTAGAAGATCCCAATAGAAACAGACCTTCTCCACCATTATCCGTCTTTTTAGCAGAGAAAGTTTCGCTGCTAATTATCCTGCTTTTTGTAGGATAATAGCGGAGAGCTCTACCGTAAGATACCGTAAGACGTCAATAGAAACAGCCGGTTGCGGTATCAACCGGTTAGCAACTTGAAATCAACAAAACCATGTGATCAGAATACATGACCCCTGGCTGCAGCGCGCTTGTGTTTGATTGAGCATAAATTTGACCTCACACATCCCACAATACCTTGAAGCAACCCAGGTCAACGGACTCTTAGCCGGTAATCGTACGATCCCGGTACAATCGATCGAGCTTTGCGGAAAATGCAATCCAATAGAAACGCACCGCTCTCCGCTATTAGCCGGTTAAATTTTATCCGGATAAATACGGTAGGCTCAATAGAAACACGCTATATGAAATACACAAACAAAATAATTATTCTCTTAAACATGCCCCTAGATGCTCACATCAGCTCTCTGAAACATACATTAAAACCATGAACTGTAGAAATGATATTATTTTGAATAACGAGACTCCTTAATCATGTCAATCACACTACTGTCATGTTGAAACAAACAAACCAACAAATTATGATTGATGACGTTTGCGACTCTTGTCAAGGTCGTTACGTGATTCAGTGCAATAAATTTGAGTTAGCATGTTGCTTACTCCAAGTTCATTCGTTAGATTCCTTGCGAACTACTAAATGTCAATCATAATTTAGACGTTAGATATATAGGGACACGGTGTTCGCTAGTCTGTTTTGATAATGCTCTATCATTTGAAAAAATTGATTTGGCTGGCTTGCTTGCAAGAGAAATCTAATTAGTACAATGTATGTTTATGCTTGAGTGTATATGTCTGTCTGTGTGTTTATCTGTCTGTCTGTATTTCGGTATGTGTTTTCAGAAGTAAAAAGACAATTTATTTATGTTATTACTCCCACACCATGTGGAAGCTGAGATAGGTAGTGTTGTAACTCATGTAATCCGCTCTCGTGGGGGATTAGTACAAGCACAAGGCTTTAGTACCTTCTTCTTCTTCTTCTTATTCTTCTTCTTCTTCTTCTTCTCCTCCTTTTTCTCCTCTTCTTCCTTGTACTCTTTTTTCTCCTCCTCTCCCCTTTTCTTCTCTTCTCTCTTCTTTCTCTTTGTACCCTTTTCATCATCTTCTTTGTCTTTCTTCTCCTCCTCCTGCTTCTCCCACAGTACTTCATTTTCTCCATCTTCATTTTGTGTGTGTATTTGTTTTTTCCCATTTTCCCCTTTTTTAAAGCTTCTCTGTAATATTTTCAGAGAGGGGAGATGAGGAAACTTTCTTGTTTACTTCCTGAATTATTAGTACAATATAAAGTAAGATGACCAATGTTTAAAAATGCAAGTAAGAGAAAAAATGATGTTTCACTATCCCAATTTACCTTAAAGACGCAATATAACACTGTGGAAGACCCGTTTAAAAAATTGTCGAACTTTGCTATCTGACATATCTGACAGTGTTTGAGTGGACAAATAAACACCCTAGAACACACAAGTTTGGACAGGTTTGCTGTCACTAGTACAATAATATATGTGCAGATACAAATTGGCACATTAATTATTCTCAGCCAATAGGAAATTCTGCAACATACCAGTCTATGGGGGAAAGCTGGAATGGTCTCTCAATGATTTTCACTTTTTTATAGCACTTAATGATCGTTTTAAACTGCAATTTGCTCAGGGCTTCATTTTTTAGACCGTACCAGAGTCTGGTAGCATGGGGAATCATGTAGCTCAGATTTTTGGAAAACATTATTTATACAATGCCTTTAATGGTAAGTTGTAGTTGATGAATGACTTATATCCCAAATTGTATCAAAGACACTAGACATAACATTTGGAAGCCCCATTAAAAAAATTAAACTTTGCTATGTGGCATATCTGACAGTATAATGAATGGACGAACACAAAACTTTAGACTTATGCTGTCACTGCTAAAATATGTAGGCCCCTGCAGATAAAAATTGGCACATGAATTTTCAGCTGATGGAAGTTCTGCAACACAGCAGTCTATTGTGATAAACTTGAATAGTCACTCAATGATTTTCACTTTTCAAAAGCATGTAATGATCATTTTGAACTGCTATTAAGTTTTTCTATTTTGGCCACCCTGTATTTATGATTATTTGTATAGTCAAATGAACACAACAAATGAAAGCCACAAAAAATGACATGTAGTACTATATGTCATTCAACAAGAAAAAATATTTTATCAGATATAATTCAAAAGGGGTTTCTTTCTACAACCTTTCTTTGTGGCATATAATTCTTTCCAGTGTAGAAGATATCCAGATGAAATTATAGTGCGTCTCTTGAACACTGAAATATATCTTTTGTTGTTGTAATTATTATTGTATACATTATCTGTCATATTTTCCATACTCTTCATACTGAATTTAATTATACGCATGCATGCTGATGCACCGGCGTATCTCTATTTATATACATGTATTTTTAATTATCTCTATTGCTACCAGTATACCCTTATATGACCTAGATATGGAATTAGTCCTTGCAATCCAATTTGGCTATATTATTAATTTAACGGATCATTTGATGCGGTATAATATGAAGATTGGTCTAAAGACTGCCGCATTCTGATGTTTTGTTCAATTAGTCAGTTTCCAATTTTGGATTAAGAGAGTCCATTGCCCTCGTGGAGTTTCCATGTCCAATGTGCAGACTTTTGTAAATTATTATTTGGGGAATTAATGAAGCAAACAATCTTGTATTAGATGACGCAATCATGTAATTGATTTAATTGATACTGAATCCGGCCGTAGCGGATCTTGAGATGATATTTTTAGGATTTTTAATTAGATTTTAATGTTTATGTTCAGGATTGCTGATGTGTATACTCGAGATCTGCATCATCGATGATCAGAGAGGCATGTCATAAAGTTCCTCACCATGTAAAATAAATCCTCATTACTGTATTAATGTCATTAATAGCAATAATGCTTTCCATCTCATGAACGGCAACCATTTATGAATGTGCCTTTGATGTCAAGAGGATGTAATATTGTAACAGTTTTTTTCAATATTTTAATTAAGGCCATTGACATGATTGGGAGGAATCAAAAAAGCCTCGAGAACCAAACTGGTTGAATGGTATACCAATGGATACACCAGCTGGAGTGTGTCTCCTGGCTGAAAGGATTTATCTTGATTTTTTTTTCACTTGAGGAGCATCAAGTGTGAACATACCAGACGTGAATTACTCTCAAGTCCCAAGAGAAATTAATCCCATAGAAAGCTACACAATAAATTTGCTAGTCACAAGGAATACTGATGAAAGTTCTTTAAAAATGAGTCAACATTTGACTACAAAATTTTCACAGCAGAATCTTTGCATATTCTGCTTGAGTCTGAAATAGTTTTACCCTACATTGAGACTACCTCCAACCATGCTATTTACCTTTAACTTTTTGACTCTGGGAATTGTATGTACCATGTATTAACTCTATGGGAATTACAGAATCTCAGAGGCAACGGGTTAACTGAAATTGTCAAAACTTTTCCCTTACTGGGTAGTTGATTTGAGAACATTGTTTTGACATGACAAAGTTACATCCTTGCAACATAAACATATTTTCTGAGACTATTTCAGGAACATAAAATTGTGAGCTGAGATGTTCCTTAAATCACAAAAACCTGACAACCAGAGCCTGATAGAGGGAGCTGCTTGATGTACCCCAGGATGCATCTCTCACCTGCACCTGGTATACGGTGATCTGCTTCTTTCTGAGCAGTAGGCCCATGTCCATCGAGACCTTCAGCGGAAAATGATGTGACATGAAGGACAGCGCACGGCGGTAAATCTGATTGTTTTCGACCATATACGCTGTGGTTTTTAAAGTTTGAACTTAAATGACTTGTTAATCAGGCCATAATAATGCATGATCATTCTGAAATACTTTTAATAATAAATGTTTTTAGCTCACCTGAGCCAAAGGCTCAAGTCGAGCTATTGGCGTATCGCTTTTTGTCGCCGTCCGTGCCGCTCGTGCGTCGTCTCGTCGTGCGCCGTCGGTTGTGTGTGCGTAATACTTACACATTTGATCACACATTCTTCTTGGCGACGCAGAATGCATGATTGGAGTTTGGGACCAAACTTTGGCAGGGAACGCGACGAATTGCTTAGGGGGTAGGGGATTTGCAAGGTCCTCAACTAGGTAACCTGGCCCCGCCAGGGGGCCGTCGGCACGGGCCAAAGGGCTAAAAGTAGGTATTTTATGCAAAACATCTTCTTCTCTAGTTCCAGAATAGTATTAGATTTAAGGTAACACTTATGTGTGTAGTATACCTCTATATGCTGCTGAATTAATGTTCCCTCACTGAAAATGCCCGAGGGTGGCCCGGTTTGCCCCCAAGAGGGGCAAAGTTTGGGGTAAGGGCCCTACTTACGGAATACATTCACATTCACATCAGTGGATTTAGACCAAACTTTGGTGGAATGGATCGACTCAGGGGGGGGAAAGAGGGTTCCTGTGAACATGTACCCAGGCCCCCTGGGGGCCTCGATAGGGCAGGGCCCTATAAGGCCAAAACTAGGCTAACTTTTAACGGGCACAAGTCCATTTTGTAACGCAAAACTTGGGTGGTAGATGCATGAACAGGGACACTCAATGTTTCATTGGGGGTCAAAGGTCACATATGTAGGTCCAACGGTCAAATGAAGCCAATGTCTCTTCTTGGATTGGTATTAGGCGCTTATTTTGTCTTTGAAAATCAAATAAATAACGTGTTTTAGTTAAAGTCCACTTTGTGTGTAGAAGACCTCCTATGATGTGCCGATCGAATTAAGTGTGTTCTTCATGACATCCGTTCAGGGTGGCCTCTGTTTGGCCCCCAAGGGGGGCAAAAGTTTGGGAGCGTAGGGGCCCGTATAGGAATAGATTCACATTCCACATCAATGGATTTCAACCAAACCTTGGATGGGCATGAGATCCATCAGGGGAGGGGAAAGAGGTTTCACTGGAATCGGTACACCAGGCCCCCCCGCCCCCCCCGGGGCCCATAAAGCGCCCAAAACTGATGGTAACTTTCTAACGCACCAAGTCCCATATTGTAACCAAATCTTGGGTGGAGATGCGTAACAGGGACCTCAATGTTATTGGGGTCCAGAAGGTAACATAAGTAGCTCAAAGGTCAAATGTTAAGATAACTAGGGTGTGCCTTGTTTTTATAAAACAGATGTTAGACATTTAATTTAACATTTTGGCAAATCAGATTCTATGGGCAAGGATGCAAGTTTTTCAAGAGTGGGTTCTTTTGGCTAAGTCGTGTATCGTGCATTAGAATATCAGGGTCTCACTTAAGGGCGCAAAACTATATTGTATGAACTGTATGTTTTTTCTATGGGTACCCTATAGTATGAGTTTTGTCGAGACTCTCAGGTGAGCGTGCGTGCCCCCGGGCTCTTGTTTTTTAAAAATTCTACCAATACACATAGGACAACCCCCACCCCCCCCCCCCAATTTTACTTGCCCCGAGCAAGCAGCAAATGCTAGTGCCGGGCCCTAAGTTAATGGACAGATTGAAATAAAAGAAAGACGAGCAAACACACAGAAAAACAACAAACATTCTCAATGTAAGGCAGCCTGTCTTATCAGTGAGCCCAACATAGATAATTTAATTTTCCTGGAACATTCCTGGCTATTTCCGTTTGGTGTTCAACAGTAATCCAATAGGCAAACCCCAGTATTAGCAATGCCAATAGGCATTCACATCTTTCCCATGGGCTGGTAAAGCTTTCGCTCCTTATTTTTTATGATTTGAGAAAAGCGATATCCAATTACATCAAATCAAATTTCTGAGGCATGCATGATGTTTTCCTGCTATATAAATAGAGCTTATGTCCACATTATGGCAGTAAGGTTGCTGTTGTTGTACATACTCGACTCAATTGCGGCCACTTTGTCCGGTAGGAGCAAAATATTGATGATAATAGTAATGATAATAATGATAATAGTAATATTACTGATAATAATAATATTGCTGATGAGAGGAAGAGTAAGGAGAAGAAGAAGAGGAAGAAGAAGAAGAAGAAGAAGTAGAAGAAGAAGAAGAAGAAGAAGAAGAAGAAGAAGAAGACGAAAGAGAAGGAGAAGGAAAAGGAGGAGGAGAAGATATTAATACTGACAACCATAACCAGGACAACTGATGAAAATTACAGCAATGGTATCGATGATGATTTTGATGATGGTACTGATTGATGGATTTTTTTTTCTTATTACAACTTACAGTATTTCAACAAGATAACAAGATCAGCAAATAAATGATGAGGATGGAAGATGATATTGATAATGGTGATGTTGATGTTGATGATGGCAATGAAGATGAACAATGCCAATGACGATCATGGTGATGGTAGTTATAATAATAGTAGTGATGATGGTGTGGATGTTTATAGTGATGATGATAAAGATGATCATGCTGCTGCCGATAGTGGTGGTGGTGGTAATGGTGATGGTTGATAGTAATGCTCATGGTATCAGTTATTGCAATGAAGATAATAATGATGTTTATCAATGATGGTGATGATGATGATGATGATGATGATGATGATGATGATGATGATGATGATGATGATGGAGATGATGGTGATTATGATGGATGATGATAATGATGAGGGTCGTGTAGATGGTGATGATGAACAATTCTAATGATGGTCATGATGATGGTGGTTGTAGTAATGGTAGTGATAATTGTATGAATGATGATAGTGATGATAATAAAGATGATCTAATAAAAATAACTGTTTATGTACATCAAAATTACCTTATATTCGTAGTATGATAGGTAGACAGAAGTTCACACTTCACAAAAACTAGACGTACACACACACACAATGAAAAAATGTAATTTGAATTTATGTACAGTACATGCAGGAATGTCCAGATAAACAGTATATAAGGATATCCTGTTTTTTATTGGTTAGTGTGACATTTTTAATCAACTCTCCATAAAATGTACTTTAAAAAATAATCTGTGGAAAGGACAAAAGGTAGCTGTGTGCATCTGTTGATTGTCCATATCTCACAACAAGAGGGAGCTATACATGGTGTGCAGTGAGGCTCTGTGAATATGTGGTAACTTGTTTAATTTGTTTGCTGCAATAAACACAACCAAATCTAAGCATTTCTGCTGAAAGAATGTAATTTTATATCAAAAAGTGTGTTTTTTTAAGAATTCATGAGTTTTACATGAAAAGAGATTTTATCCATAGTAAAAGAACACAGTTGTTTGCTAGCTTGAACATGATTTAGCTACTATGAGCTCAACTGACCCAATTTTCTGATTTATGATGAAACATGTTTTCCACAGAACTATCTGTATTTCCCCGTGGGCAAAGCAGAGGTCAAAGGTCAAAGGTATGATGAGGGGAAATCCCCTGATGCTTGGAATCAACAGGTGTTTCGTCATGTGACATTGATGTTTACAAAGGAATTTGAAATATGCAGTTGGCTTGAGTTCAGGAGTTCAGAATATCAGTCAACAGATGGTTGAGAAATGTTCATAATGATGCAAGAAATTGATCAAGTTGTTTGTCATATATGTGGTGGTGGTAGGGGGGGCACAAGATATAAAGACCCAATTGTTGGCCTATATATTTATTCTTTTTTTCTGGTCTAGACATTGAAAACCTGTTGTTTTTTTCAATGTTTTATGCTGGTTGTGATGTACACCATAGAAAATGGGTTTGGTGTCTGCTAGGCATAGCCCATACCTGCACATCCAGCTAATATCATTCCCAAAAGTTCTTTAGAAATTTATGAGCGGGACGTGGAAAAGTCGCCCAAACACCACCACCTGCACGCTCACCCCACCCCACCCCTCTCACTTCCAAATACA
>JZLH01S0359997.1:0-29797 GCA_001188425.1 Eucidaris tribuloides
TACCCTTGCCCCTAATTCCGGACCAGTACTCACATTCATACCCATGCATGGTCTTGTATCCGTACCTGTACCCGCTGGACTGTACCTGTACCCGCTGGACTGTACCTGTACCTGACCCACAGGTCCGTACGCCTACCCATACCCCGGACCCATACCTGTTCCTCTCTTGTACCTGTGATTAACCTTACCCATTTACCCCTTTTCGTGTACCCATAATTTTTCATATGTATACCTTGCGGCAACCCAGGTCAACGGACTCTTAGCCGGTAATCGTACGATCCCGGTAGGATCGATCGTGCTTCGATCGTGCTTTGAGCAAAACGCAATCCAATAGCAACTCACCGTACTCCACTATTAGCCGCTTAAATTTTATCCGGATAAATATAGGCCTACAGTTTGCTCAATAGAAACACGCTGTGTATACGCCAGTGCATATATGACTCGTGCCCAGACATAAAACATGTTTTGCAAGATAAATTTGACCTCGCGACCGTCCCACAATACCTTGCGCCAACCAAGGTCAACGGACTCTTAGCTGGTAATCGTACGATCCAGGTTGGATCGATCGTGCTTTGCGGAAAACGCAATCCAATAGAAACACCGCCCTCGCGCCCTCCACTATTAGCCGGTTAAATTTTATCCGGATAAATACTGTATGCTCAATAGAAACACGCTGTAGGCCTTTACACGCCAGTGCTTCCAAAACATGTATAACTCGTGCCGAGAGATAAAACACGTTTTCCAACGTGTCAGACTGATCGATCACCGGAGTCAAGTCCGGCTGGCAAGACTGCGATTTGTAGGGGAAAATCCCTACCGTAGGGAATTTCAGCCAACCGTTGGGAGTATGGAATCCCTACGGGAAAATGACATTCCGCAGGGGAGAGTAGTTTTTTTTTGGTGATTTGTAGGTTTTTTTGACAATTTCCAAAAAATAGATTTTTCTAAGAACTCCTGTTTATATTCGTCTGTAGACATTATTTGGGTAAATCCATTGTCCATGTTGGTCACTATAGGCCTATGGTATAATTACGAAAACCGTAATGCGCACATGCAGGGGCGCAAATCCAGGGGACAGGGGGACATGTTCCCCCCACGATTTGGAGAAAAAAAATCTTCCCAAAAATTAGCGTCTGTCCATATACAGCTAAACCTGTGTGCCAGAACACATGGGGATAGCTCCATACTTTTGTGTACAAAAAAAGGCTGAAATTCAGCCTTTTACAATACTCTACTGAAATATTGTTTTGATATGGCTAGTCTATAATCTGATAGACATTACAGGTATATGTTATGAAAATTAAGGACTCAACATTTCAGAAGTCTGTTTTAAATTTTCTAAACATGTGGGTCCAGCATTTAAATTTTGCAAATGCAATTTTATAAAGTTGTTCTTGCATTTAATTCACAGAGTGCAAACTTTGTTCGTTTTTTCCAGTAGAGGACGTATGTGGTCCGAATAGCTCTGCTGGACCACATACCCAGTAGGTGTGTGTGTCAGTGACCCGGGCCAGTGACAGGCGTGCGTCTGTCCATACAGCTACTGAAACACTGAACACACAGTGATTCTGCCACGGAGTATACACGCAATAGAATGTGGACTGCACAGTTGAACGCCACACAGACCCGGCACACAGAGATTCGGTGATTCTGCCACGGAGCGTGCAGTTGACTGCACAGTTAAACGCCCGCGCGTGATATGGTTTTTCACGTGTGGGACTACGCAGCCACGGAGATCTCACAATATGGACTTTTGATACGTTTTTGCACAGTGACAGGATTAAAAATGATTGCTTTAAAATGACATTTGGTTGAAATAGGTGTGATGAAGTTCTTTTCTATTCAGAAATTGAAGGCTCAACGGGAAGAAAAAAGTGAATTCGCCGATAATTGTGCTAATGGCTTAATGCACCATACACGGGCCGAGAATGCGATCGGGTATTTTTGGTCAGGGTATTGGGGGGGGTTAATTCAACACAACGCCAAACCGCTAAAACTTGGCGAACTGTGAGACGTACTGGCTTACACTCGCATTTCTCACCGTGAGCTACGGGCTGCGGTGATTAGTAACGCGGCAGTTCGTACGATGGTACGCAAAAAGACTCGGAGAAATGCCACTCAAAAATCGGCCTTGGAACAGTTTCGTCCAAAAACAATGGGGCCCTGAGACAATAAACACTATCGCCGCATCGAATTTTGGGGTCGACGGCGAACCTGGTGAACGTCGCGTTCGGGAGGCCTATTCCGCATCAGCATAAATGACCGTGAAAAAAGCCAAAAATCGCCAAAACGCGGCCAATAAACGACATTAAATTATAATAGATTACCTATCAACATTATCATCATTATAATTACGATTATCACCATCGTCATCATCATCATCATCATCATCATCATCATCATCATCATCAACAACAACACCATCATTATCATCTCAATACAATTCCAATTACAAGTACATGTAATAAAATAAAGGTTATAAATATTTTTTTTCCAAAATAAATTATGAGTTTATTATACAGTTCATTTTATCATATACATGAACCACGGTCCTGTTTAAAACTATAACGTATACACACGTTTCACATTAGCACAATGAACAGTGATTATAAGTTAAATTCGAGATCGAAGGTTTTGACAAATCACAGCAGGTGGCCTTATTTTTTTTCAAAAAATGCTTGTTTTCAGTTCATTTAACACTTTGATGATATTGGAAGAATAGCATTTCTATTAACCATAAGCGATACATGATTTTTATGACGTTAAAATGTGAAACTGTTCCGAGTATACATGTATTTCAAAATAAGTCAAAGAACTACGGTTGTAACAAAATAAAAGAATGCATGAACTTAATTATGCCAAATTTCAGCAAACCTGTAAGTCGTTACTAAAACGAATAAATCGCGTCATAGAAAATGGAATGGCTTGGTATAAAGTAAATCTTTCGATGATTTGTTTGTTTTTGACGAAAAATTCAGCCATTACAATTAAAGCCTAAAAGTATGCTATATATGTTAAAAATGTTTTTCTCCATTTTCATTTTGTTTTCGTTTTGTGCATAGTTATATTTGCTTTCCGGCTTTGAGAAATTCGCCAAATGAGTTTTCAGATGGAAGACAGGTATTCATAATAATCAAAATATGTACATTTACCAAATAATATTTAAGGCACACAAAGCGATATCAATGCACGTATATATATATAAAGCATGATTTTCAATTTGATCGATAGTGCTAGTATTTACATTAATTTTGTGAATCTTCTTTGTGAACGGTGATATAATCATCACAGGGTATACATCTGTTAAAGGAAACCTGCAGATGATTTTAATTTGTTTAGCTAAGTCTTTTACACTTCAACATTCAATAACAATCTGTACAATGTTTGACAGTAAGCTGGAATCACCAACATTTAAAATTTCACAAACGAATTACATTGAGCAAGGATGATGACATAGCAGCTTTTCATGAGAATCTTCAGGAGCAGAATAGAAGAAGAAGGCATGCAAAAATCTTACTTGGATAAAGATATTATCAAGCAAGTCGTGTTGTTATGGAAATGCATTGTCACGTAACTGAATTTTGTGAGCTCCTATGTCAGCATCCGGGCTGCCACTCAAAATTTTAATTTCCCCCTACGGCGCGTGCGTATTTTCCCTATACGGACCCCACTTTTCCCCTACGTCTCAACCCAAATTTCCCCTATGAACCATGTTTTCCCCTACAAAAATCCACGTTTCCCCTACGGTGGTACGTTTTCGCCTACAAAATAACCTTAGAAATTGCAATAGATTGATGACGATTTCTTCGCTGGAGACCGACAAACGGATGGAAATTCTTTGAAAACCTTCGGGGATTTAAGAATATTTCTGAAAATTTGTCAAAACCCCCTACATCCCCTACAAATCATCAAACCCCTTACGTTTCCCCTACGGAAGGTCATTTTTCCCCGTAGGTATCCCCTACAACCTAAGAATGGCCAAAATCCCCTACGGTAGGGGGTTTCCCCTACGAGTGGCAGCCTTGGTCAGCATCCTTGTCCAGTGTCACCATCATATGATTTCTCAAGGTACTGGAATTCCTCCTCTGAACCAAATTGTACAGGATATTACGGATTTACTACCTGAGGAAAAAATCATGATAGGCTAATCTTTAAGTTCCGCTTATTTTAGAAAATGGTTAATTAAATTCGTGGGCCCTTGCTTTATCGGATTTATTATTAATACTCGCATAAAATATGTAATATTCTCGTCATGACAATACATATAATTATATTAGGCGCCTATCAGGCTGTCAATATATTATTATGATAAATGTGAATTTTGTTGATTGAAATACTTACTTTAAAAACTCAAATGCTTTCGAAATGAAATCAATTTTTCTAAGATAAATGATACACAAGTGCAGCAAAAAGTGAATTATCTGTTTGTTGGCACACACACGGACACACATATAATTACATACCTGCAAAGTACTAACTTATACGCAGTATAAAACATATATACATGTATAACGAGTAATTGAAATATATCTGAAGACACAGCCATCATTAATCGATAGTTCAAAGTCGAACTTAATAGTTGTCCGGCAGAAGGGCACTAGCATCTGATCCCGGCAGAAGGGCCTTCACACTAAATTTTCTCTAATTTGAAAACCATTGGTTCTTTTCACATGATATCAATATAGTGTGATACTTTTTAGATTCTTCTACCAGTCTGTTACTTGCAAATATCAAATAAGGCAACATTTCTCAAATTAGAGAAAATTTAGTGTGAAGGCCCTTCTGCCGGGAACATATGCTAGGGCCCTTCTGCCGGAAAACTGACTACAAACGTACATCTAAGTTTATTTGGTCATTAAGTGAGTGTCGTTAAAACTTAAAATAAGAGTAGACATTTACTATGGATTCTAGATCAGACTAGATTAGACAAAGTAAAGGAGAAAATCGTGTTAAGTGTTACCGTTGTGATTGTTCTGATAGTAAAAAAAAAAGATACCATATTCAAACGTAAACTGCGTTTTGTCACTTGCTTTTAGTGACCTATTTTAAGATGCAAAACAAAGATACAAATATACAGCAAATTGCACAAGATACTCGCCAGCGAGTAAATCATGTTGCAGCGATAAAAGCGATCACGAATAATAGAAAGAATATATGTCGAGTAATGAAAACGCGAACTCGCAATATTACAAAGCACTATCTAAGCCCAAATGCTGTTTGACAATTACACAATAATTATACATAATATCACAGGGTTGGCATATTTCCTGCCCGGTCAGAATCTTACTTCCCGCCTAATAATGTCCGGAAAATCTTCCATTGACTTTGAACAAGAGAAGGCCAATTTAAATCGGACACCGTCTGTGCAATATGACCAAAAGTGGGAAATATGCCAACCCTGTAATGTCACCACTACAAAACGTTTGTTAAGGTTTCCTGGAAAGAGCTCCCAATACGAATGAACATGGGATTTACACTCAATGTAATTTGTTTAAATAAATGGAAATGCCTCAGGCCTTAGTAATTGTTGAGATTATGAGAAGTTACAGTGAAATAGCACTATAGTCTCAAATGAAATACATATTATTTTTAGACAATAAAAAACTGTCGTGGAATCGTCACAAGAAAAGTGTGTAACAAATCCAAGCACCTCGTAAAAACACATATCTCCCCTGCGAATTGTGCATTTCACGTCAAGCATAGAGCATTTAGTCTCAAAATTTTGAAATACACAACCATGAACAATATTTGTTCTTTTATGTAAAGGATAAGCCGTGTCCCAAAGAATGTTTTTTTTTTTTTATTAAAATCGTGTTTGCAGATTTTGAAAATAAAGATACAAGATCCTACAAACATGTACATTACAAAGTAAAACAAATATGAGGAAATAGATTGAATGTGGATGAAGAGTAAACAAAGATGAAAAACTGGATACGACAAGAGGCTGAAGGGAAATTTTCATTTCGCTTCTTTGTAATGTAATAATTGGATAATAATCTTGCAGACTTTAAACTTTACACCAAATGTTGTAGATTATACCGTCGAGTGTCCGACACAACGTAGTCTGCGCGCATGTGCTGGAACATGCGTTCTCGTGTTTTGTTCTCGTTGGAACGTAGACTCGAGAAAATGCAAAATAACTTCCAAAAAGCGAAAATATCAATTGAAAATTCATGCGTTAGTTATTGAATACATTATTTTTGGTTTTAACAAATTTGAATTTGAAATTTTCATGGGTAATTATTTGGCGAACATTAGAAAAGCGGCGTCTCGAGACTACGTTCTGCAGGGAATAAAAACAGTTTTCCAGTGCCCAAGCGCAGACTACGTTCTGTCGGCTTTGTCCCATATCACAATTCAAGGGATTCCAAATGTAGAGGTTTCTCTCCAGTTGACATTTTTACATTACTGTCACAAGAATTTGTCGATTCCCTTTCCCTACTTAACCCATTGGATATCTTGGGCTGGGGTCCATGGAGAATACGTGTCACATTGAAATTAAATCGTTCCCAACGGTTTAATTACCAAGAGGGAAAGTTACTTGAGGAGTAAAGTTAGAAGAGCCGAAAACATCAACGTCAAAACCGTTACTGCCGGTCCATGACCGGCGTCACCGGTACCACCGTTGCCACCTCCCCCGCCGGTCCCCGTAACATTGTTGCCACCGACTTGTCCTCCCGCTTGAACCATCTGGGCACTGCAACCCAAGAAATCGACACCGAAGTTTCGGGGGAAGCCGTCCTCGACTCGTTTCAGAGTGTCGTTGTAACGGTAGTAGTCCGATCCTTTTAGGAAGTAACCAGCACCATCTGATGAAAAAAATACAAACAGAAGACACAAAATGATAAGCGTCATGGCTTGACACATTAAAGGGACTGAAAAGTCGCATATCGTGATGTTTTGGAGGTGGCCCGGCTCAGGTAATATTCGGGAATGTCCGTATACTTTTGAAAAAACGAGCGCGCACGAATTGTGTGCATTTCCCTACGCAGCACGCATTCAACCGGAAATAGGCGAACTGGACCCAACTGACATCGGCCCTACCCTCAACGGCAATTCTGTTCGCAGCTCCACCATTGTTGTTACGCACGGCTTTGCAATTCGAGCAAGCGGATGGTATTGAACGTACATGGATAACGAGCGGCGCATCCCTTTAAAGGTATCTTATTTGGATGATCTTACTACAGAATGGTAGAATGCAATTAAACATTTAAAAAATCCTCACTTTGGTGAACTGAAAATTTCGGTTTTAATTACATGCATCGTCAGGTCATAAAAGGTGACTTGATACAGGGTGGACATAGCCAATAGACTTGATGAAGAGTATGCTTGGGATAAGGGTACTGTAACTACTAATTTGCATTTTTGAAACAGCAATTAACAACAGAACTACAAACAGCTGCTGTTTATTCATTACTAAACATTATTGAACACTGGGAAGAACGTGACAATATAGAAAGAAAAAAACAAGTGATTTACTTTCGCATCAAACTTTGAAGGATGTGGTTATAAACTTTTATTCAAAATATTAGAAGTTTCTTGGATGTCTTAAGACCAGAGTTTAATAGTGGTTTGCCCTTTGATGGAATTTGCTTTGTCAGTAATATCAGTCTATGACAGCAAAATATCCTAGAGTTTGCTAGAGTTTTAACCCGTTGGAGACTAAGTACGAATTAATTCGTGTTGGGATCTATGGAAAATGCATGTTATAGTGAAATCAAATCGTCTCCAACGATCCTGAAGTTACACCTGCATTCTTCTATGAATAACAGCGCCATCTATAGGTTACAAAAGAACAGTCATAAGACTGGCATAAATTGGCCCTATAAATGCCAAGGATTAGTGATATAGAAAAGTGTCACTCTGTAAAACTTTGCAAAATGTTGGCTAGAAGGACTTCTAGAGATTATCCTTCACTGTTTTCCAAAATCCAAAGTATATCACTACATCGTCCAGTTGTAAAAGTTTAGAAATATGTACATGTAGTAAAAAAACATAACTCTTGCGCGAAATTATTTTCTTAACTCTTTCAGACTTGGTAGACATACATGAAATTGTGTGCCTAGAAATATTCGGCCCATGGGCCCCAGGGCTGAATTTAACAAGGATGCATGAAAAGAAATAAGAAAGAAAAAAAAAGAAATACATGAAGGAATTAGGAAAGGAAAAAAAAGAAAGAATATAATGAAAGAAAGAAAGAAGTGGCCTGAAAAAGGAATTAACAACAACATTTAGAAACAACGTTACGTATCTTTACCTCTGTTTAGAAATGCAGATGAAACAGGAAGACCCACGCCTTGAAACACTTGTGATATATGAACCGGATATCCACTATCTACCCGATGCTGGACTTCGTCATATCGCCACACGTTGGATCCTTTGATAAAGTACGCCTTGGAGTACTCATTGAATCCGATAACCGCGTCTAGATTGTTCGGCAGATTGGGATCCAAACTCGAAATCGGTTTCGGATATCCACTGACAAGACTGAGACCGTCGTACTTGAAGTATTCAGAACCTGCATACAGTAAATGTTGAATGACATTGAAAGACGACAGAATTGATTATTGACAAGCGCACAAACCCAAATGGGCAATAATCAAAATTCATTATTAAATTCCTTGTATTTATGTTAAATTTACTGATTAACCACTAGTAAATAATTTTACTTTAATTTTTCAATTATTCTCTCTTTTGGCTAAAACAGAAAAGGTAAATGTTGTCTCAATATAAACAACAGAGCCATAAAAGGATTTCTTTCACTGCAAACTCTAGTCTGCGCTTTAAACTGAAAAACTGTGTGATAACAATATTCTTGGTTAACAATTCTAATTAGCAATGTATCTAAGAATCTGATTCATGCAACAATCTCGGTTTAGTGCTTCATCAAGACTGACTTCCTGACCAGAAACTTTGAAAAACATACAGTGGCGACCGCAAGTATCGTCACGTTCCGAACGCGTGCAAACGTGATCCCAGAAACGACTTTCGTTTCAATAAACGCAAGGCACGCATTTACTACACCGATGATTCGCCTTTGAATATCGTTTCAAGGAACGTGTTTCTGTGAACGCGTTCTGAACGTGACGATACTTTCGGTCGCCACTGTATAGTGTATGCAGTGCTTATTAAAATGATTTGATTTGATTGACTGATTGCTTGATTGCTTGATTGATTGAGTGAGTGAGTAAGTGAGTGAGTGATTGAGTGAGTGAGTGATCAAAAGATGATTGAATCGGTTTGTGGCGATGCCTACCGGGCATTTATCACGTAATTCACATAACGTCTTTCCGAACATTGGTACCAGGAAAGAAAGCGAATCTCCTTTGAAAATACGATAGACTCTAAAGCATGAGAACACCTTATTGGAAGCCGGGTTGAGAATCCCCTACCCCCCCCCCCCTCGAAAAAAAAATAGGAAACGCTCATTATCATTCAAATTATCATGATATAGATCAAGACTGCATCACATTTATCTTAAAATTTACCAAGTGCATATAAAAGATCATGGCAAGCCCTCCCCACCACCCAACCCCCCCCCCAAAAAAAAAACATGATAATAAATAAATAAAATATACACACATTATTCAACATCTACATGATGGCTCTGTCGAAATAAAAAAAAAATAACTGAATCATAGAGGTTGAGTGAACGACATTGTATTGATTATTCATCATTCTAATATTTTCTTAAATATTGCCAATATCTACCTTTGAAGAAAAAGATTTTCTGATCGTGGTATCGTTCGTAAGCAGCGTCGATATTGTTGGGGAATGCTTGCCAGAAATGCGACGTCTTTTCACCCTTTTCTGAAGAAATCAGCTGTCCGGGGGTTCGAAGTCGCCAATACTTGGCACCCTGTAAAATATCAAATATTAAAAAAAAATAATGTTAATCATACATCGTCATATCGCTTATTTTATACTCTTATAAGTTGCTGTTCCGTTGTTTTTCTTTTGTTCATATTTATTTTGTATAACGTTATATGACATACAACTGACCCATAATATTTGCAGAACTATAAAATAATTATTGTCCATGACCAATGTAGCAAGCAGTTTACATTTTAGTCCATATTCTGAAAAGTAGGTGTTATCAAGAATGAATAAAAAAACACACGTGCAAACTCTATTAATCATTAGACATGCATGCTTGAATTGAAATTTATGTCTAATTTACGTTTACACATTAACCTTCGATGAATTTTTGTAACGTTTCGTTTCGTATTGCTTGTATCATTTGGGGTTAAATGAAAATACATGTACCTTTAACCCTTTCCTTGTCAAGTTCGATTTGCACGGATTAATAATTACAGTTAAAAACAATTATAGTAAAAACAATTATTAGGAATGTACTAATCGCCTCTTGTCCCTTTACTCAATACGATACCCTCCCGGGCGGTTCAGCAAGTTATGTCCACCTTTTATGCAGGAAGAAGGTGTGTTTTATTGTAAAAACTGCCAATTGTACAATAATTATTAATCGAACTCAAGACTTGGTACCTGGTGGTGTTCCTCCAAAATACTCGAGACGGAGATTACTCTGGAGGCGGCGGAGGGTGGACTTTAAACAGCAGAGAAAAAGGTCTAGAACAGCTGTCCTTAAAGATTGTGCCAGCATAGGCGTACGCAGGATTTTTCCAAGGGGGGTGTTTTTCCGCGCCAAATCCTAGGTTCCACATTTTTCCCGGTCACGCCAGTCGCCGAAAACTCGCTCACGGGGTGGGGGGGGGGGGGTGGGGGGCGGTTGTAGTGCCGAATTTTTTTTCCCAAAATCCAAAGGTCCAAATTTTTCCAGGTCACGCCAGTCGCCGAAAACTCGCTCAGGGGGGGGGGGGGGAGGGGGGGGTAGTGACGATTTTTTTTCCAAATCCTAGGTCCAAAATTTTTCCAGGTCACGCCAGTCGCCGAAAACTCGCTCAGCGGGGGGGGGGGGGGGGGGAGGGGGTAGTGACGCAAATTTTTTTTCTCCAAAATCCAAGTCAAAAGTTTTCCAGCGTCACTCGCAGTCGCCGAAAACTAGCTCAGCGGGGGGGGGGGGGGGGGGGTCACGAAAATTATTTTTCCAAATCCCCTAAAAAATCAATTATTTCTTATTTTCAAACCCTTTTTACGAAAAAGGGGTGATATCGTGAAAAAAGGGGGGTGATTTCGGGTAAAAAGGGGGGTGTTAAGGGTGTTTAACACCCCCCTTTGGCTAAAGGGGGGGTGTTTGACACCCCAAACACCCCCTGTGTACGAGTATGGTGCCAGGATTTGCAAAGCCATTACTTCCCTTCATTAGTTCATTATCAATACCAAACGGTTCTGAGTTATTTGAATAAAGGATGAAGTTAACCGTCCAGATTTTCACCAAAGCTCAATATTTTACCCCAAGTCTCTATGAGAGGTGTTTATTTATATCAATCTTCACATTGGATATGATTTCAGCTGAATTCTCATTCATGTTTAGATGTTTTTGACGTGCAAATGAATAACCCAATTTTTAAAGTTGGTCGAGTTGAGTTGGAGGACAATACTTGAAGGGGGGTTGTTCCATGTCCTGACGGTGCGAGGAAAAAAATGAGTTCTTGTATGCATCAGATTTGGTTGATGGTATTTCGAAGTGGGTGGAGTGCCCACGTCTACTTCTTTAGGGTTTGGGTTTGATGCAGTTTAGGTAGTTTATGCCGTGTTCATTATTAAAGGGGAGGTTCACCCTGATAGCAAGTTGATTTTGATAAAAGTAGAAAAATGATAGAAACCCATTACTGAAGGTTTGGCAAAAATTTATCAAAGAATGAGTGAGACTTATGAATATCTAAAGTTTCAAATTTGTGACCTCACTTGCAAGCAGCTCCCCCACATTGTCATGTCATATAAATTCCATAAAGTGCCATTTGCTCAGAAAATTGAAAATAAATGATTTAACCTATGCATTGAATTTATAATCAGAAACATTATTTCATACAAGTTTTTTTGAAAAAAAAAATCAATTATTATGAACCAATAAAATGTGGCAATTTATGGAATCAATATTACATGACATATGGAGAGCTGCTCATATGTGACGTCACAAAATTAAAACTTTGAAACGTCATAACTCCGCTATTCTTTGGTGGATTTTCGCCAAACTTTCATTTCTCTAATTTCTCTGCTTTTATTAAAATCAACTTGACGTCCGAGTGGACCATATCTTTCAGCATTTTATTGTTCGCTTAAAAAAAAGACAATTAAAGAGTTAAGAACTAGTCTACTTTACCTGGAATGCAAACAGCTCTCCTCGGATGAGTGATATAGCATCGTATCCCCTACCACATCGTTCATCCGGGGCTCTAGTAGTCGGTGTTCCTCCTCCACCGGTATCGGGGCTCTTAGTTGTCGGGTTCACGTCGGGTCGAGTTGTTGGACTACCTGGTAATTAAAATGTTGTCAGTAAAAAGGTAGACATTATAACAAAGTCGAAAGAGATAATCTTGCCTCAATCGTACTTTGTTATTATTACTGTTACCTAAAGAAAATGTTTGTAATGAAAAAGGGGGTAATGCAGCCGTATTGTAATTAAGGCCAAAAATTAAACGGGAAAAAATACGGCCTTTTCCGAGATAGGGCGAAAGAACTTTTCAGAGATTTCATATCATTTGGTGGTGGTTGGTATGTCGACGATGACATAGAGGGAAAGAAGAAGAGGGAGAAAAAGAAAAAGAAAAAAGAAAATAAAATAAAATTTAGACTGCAGAACGAACCCTTGAACAATGTACATGATTTTAGAGTAGTTTTGTCTCAAAGTAAGGATCTTTTCCAATCCTGCCATTTGCCTTATTTTTTTTTTCAGTAAGAAATGTGTACATTACAACAGAGAAGGAAAAAGATGAACCTGCCTAATAAACTTGTGATCATTGTTTCTTCCTGTAAAAATGTCTACCTTTGTACGGTAAAACTGAAAAGCCAAAATCACTAAGTAACAAATTAGGTAGCGGAGCATTTTGGCGTGGACAGACGAAGCCCATATAATTTAGATTTGAAAAGATCTGACGAGAATTAAATTGGCCCTAAAATGGAATGGGAAGAACCATCATTGCTGTGGATACTATTTACGACATCTATCTCAAAAGAGTTGCTTAGCACAGATGTTCGTTAAAATATTGAAGTGTTCTTTGAGATTGTAAATTCATTCCCGTTTTCCGAACGTATTGTGCTGTTATTCAAATTGGCCACTTTGGGAAATTTGAATATAGAAAACAATACATTAATAAATTAATAGTATTATAAACGAGTTGACCTGAGGGAAATTGTTTAAACTTGATTACTTACCATAGAGTTCCTGAATACCGAGTCTGTCATCCTCTGGAAGTCGAAAGTCGGGGATATAGCCGGGGTAGAAGGGCGCCATCAACGCCTGAGAAAAGGTCGAATGAGCCAACCCGAGACTGTGTCCGATTTCGTGAGCCGCAACTTGGAATAAATTGATGTCTATAGAGAAAGTAAAAATCATAAATCATTGTTTTCTGTGCAAGAAGTTGAACCACGTGTATTGACTATTCTTCACTTTTCTACCCACACGTAAAATAAAATTGAAACATTGACATTTGCGTTGGATGTAGTGTTAAATTATCAGCTGAGTTCAGACATTGCCACTTTGTGAGATATCGTATCAAACTATCCTATATCACCCTAGGTATGAAACATCATTAAAAAAAATTGCATATCAAAAATGATTTTCGATTTCAACGTTACACGTTCGGTATCTTGGCCAATGCCCTTATTCAACGCCTCAGTTTGCTATGCAATATTTTACCATGCTATATGGAATAACATCGAATCAATTATTGCACGCTTTCGGTGACTGCAACATGATTCTTTTTCTTCAACATACCGCTGTACGTGTTCATCGTGAATGTCTCGGAGTCATCGAAATGGACATCTCCATCCAGTTCACCCCAGCCGCTCTGCGGTGGGTACGCGTGGGCCAACGTGTAGCCGGGTCCGTCGAACGGATATTCATCGCCGTGTTCAAAGCTGCCGAAGCTGAGGTAGATGTCAGCGTGACCCTTATTCCTTTCCCTGAATTCAAGCGGTGTGACATCCTCCCAAAGTCGAAAAGCCCGCCGGATAGCGTTATTCGTCCTCGCGATCGAAAGTTCCGGTGGGCTATTCAAAATTCTATACAAACGAGAGAAACACAAAATAAGAAGGAACAAAATTATTATTATTACTCAATTGATGCAAGTTCTGATTCATCCCGGTAAAATTTCAACTAACATATATAAATCAAATCAAGTGGACTTATGTTTAAATTTCAAAATCGTCAAACTTCAACGTAAGTCCCGTTGACTTGATTTACATACTTGTTTGTTATTATTAGGGATATTCTTCGAAGGTATGGTTACTGTTTTGTTGTTGCTAAAAAAAAGTAATAATGTCTTTAAAAGACACGCATTGACTAGCTAAATTTACATCTTTGCAATACAGTGTCTGAGTGTATCTTACATTAAATAAACACAACAGAAAAAAGTAACTACCCCCTTTTTCAAATTACTATAACTTTAAAAAAGAACGGTGTTGAGCCCAATAATTTGGCAAGATGTTCCTACACTAATTGACTAAATTCTGTGAGAGAATGTGATTGTTCTGTCAAGTCATGCATGAGTGAGCACATATTAAAGGCAAACAGTCACTTTTCAAAAGTCACAAGGGTCATTTTGGGGGGTTTTTGATGAAGGATTTTGACAAATTCTGTTTCTGGTGAATGATTAATCGCTATTTATGTTAATCATCTATCGCTTGATCCTCTCATACGTCCTTTGGCACGTGTTGCATATTTTACGCTTCGGTGAGCGCAATTTAAAAATATCCACCCTTTCTCGATTTTGAAATTGTAAATCCATTAAGTTTACTGCAAAAAATTTAAATCCGATTTTTTTCAGCAAAATGTATCTTTACATGTTGTACGAACATAAGAGGTTGTAACCATGACATGGTTGAGTGAGCACACTTTATAAATAAAGGAAAGAATGTCATTATTTACCATAATTTTGGCATAAGAGATGACTCATGTGACTTTTGAAAAGTGGCATTTTCACCTTTAATGCATGCTCATTCATGCATGACCCACCCAACAGACCAATCACATTTTCACACAGAAGTTAGTCAATGAGTGTAGGAACACTCTTGCCAAATTATTTTGCACAAACTTGTTTTGTTAAAAAGTTATGGTATGTTGAAAAGGGGGGTAGTTACTTTTTTGTTGTGTTTATAATAACTACTTATCTATTCAGATTTCCACTGAAATCGCTCATGGCAACAAATTCATGGAAAGTGAAATTCTTTAAGCAACTTATAATTAAATAAATGCATAAATTTTACAAAGATTTCTTAACCAATAATGTTTATGCACAGTTCAATGATTTTTGTTTTATTCTATCGGCAACTCGACCTCTCTTGAAACATGTGAAAAGTCACATTAAGTTTGAATGACAACATTTTTTATAACGATTTCTAAAACCAATAATGATTATACACAGTTAAATAATTTTTAGTTTTAATTTATTAGGCAACTTGGCCATCCTCGAAAAGACATATTTAATGACACATCATAATTTTAAAGTGATAGGCTAACATTGTGGAGCTTCAATTGAAAAAAAATGTCAAACTTTGATATCTGAGCTATATAGTAGTGTTTGAATGTACAAATAAACACACCAGAATACAAAAGTTTGGAAGTTTATGCTGCCACTGGCAAGATATGAATGAATAAACAATTACAACTCGGGACGAATAAAAATAGCCTAGATCTACACATAGTAAGTCTATGGGAAGAAATGGGGAGGTGAATCCGGCCAACTTACGATTTCCACTTTTTTAAAGCACTAAATAATCATTTTGAAATACAATTTTTACAGGGCTTCATTTTTAGACCTTATCAAAGACACTGGTAGCATGGGGAATCATTTAGCGGGTTTTTTTTAAATTGTGGTACATGTTAGCGTATCACTTTAAAGAATACGTGCATAAACAGAATAAATGGATTTTTGGTACTAAGTTGCTCTCTGTATAGTCTGATAGTATCCCTCCCTCGGGAGTCACGTGATTTCCCTTTGATCATACCAACCTGAATGTTAACTTCTTCTTGCGCCATTTGCCACCGGTATGGGCATATCTCGGCAGTCTTCCCCCGAGAGCGTGACCCGACGCATCCTGCCCGGACGGATCGGGCACACCGCACCTCCTCTCCTGCATCTTGGCTTTGGTGGCGCTGTCGATACGACCCGTCAGAGGCACGTTCATGTACCGCTGCATGTTGACGATGGATGCGGCCACATCGCTCCGACTGATGACAGAGCCCACTCCGGACGGGCTTGTGGATGCGGGAAGACCCTGGTACTTCCGGAGGTATTCCTGTAACAGCACAAGTAAAATATTATTAAGTTTGATTTGAGCTGAAGTCATTTGAAAAAAAAAATCATAAAAGTTGTCTGATTAAAAGCATTCGTCCTTGATTTGCATTGGTGACGCGATTTTTTGATTGGTTCTCAAAAGTTGGTAGAAAATCTATAAGGTCTACAGGAAAATCTTTATTTTAAAAAATGGCTGATTTTGTGACCATCCAACCAGCCGTGCCTGAGATGTCGTGAAAAAAAAATACTTTCCAGAGGGCAATGTTCATCTGTTGGAATTTCTTAACACCTCTCAACTCATCAAAGTGATCATAACAGTTTCATTGAAATTAAACCTCCTATATGTATAGTCGGCAATACGTAGCTACACTGATACAATAATTGTCTATTATAAAACTTAGATTTTATGAAGTTACAAGGACAAGTTTGTTTAGGAAACAAGAGACGGCATCCAAATAGGCCCCTATTTTTTACTTAAATTTTATCTTAATTGTATTATCTCTCATGCATTCCGACTAACCGGACGTGGAGATGCCTGGAGACCCTGGTACTTCCGTAAGTATTTCTGCAACAGAAAAGAAATCTTTAAACTATGAAAATCGCAATTTGCTAGAAATTGACATTGGCACTGTTACGTTTAACAGAAAATCCATGAGGTGTGAGAGAGAGTTTGTAATGGTGACACAATTTTGGAGAGACTATACTATAGGAAAGTTGACAGACTGATTTTGTTAGCTGGTTGAAAATGAAAGGTTTTTGTTGGCCAGAAAGTTCATTGATAAGAAGATTCATCGGGGTGAGGTAAATGAGGACCATTTGTTGGATTGGAAGGTACGTTGGCTATAAGTCACGCTTAGAGGATAGAAGAATCATCGATTAAAAAATCTATTGGTTATTCATTAGTAAAGTTGATGGTTGAACAGTTCTTTGATAACAAGTGTCATGACATAGTAGAATTGGTTGGATAAAATATTCGTTAGAATGTTCATTCGGCAGAAATGGTTCAGAGAATGAGGAGTTCACTGCATAGAGAGAGAGAAAGAGACAAAATAGATAAATAGATAGATAGATAGATAGATAGATAGATAGATAGATAGATAGATAGATAGACGAATATAGGTACAAATACATGTAAATATAGAAATACTGTTTAACGAGACAGTGTTCAAAGATTTTGTTTCGGCTGTATAAAATGAAGGAAACTTACATCAATACATTCATTGTCTTTCTGCACTTTTCAACCGACATGCTCAATACAACTTCCCCGTTTCCTTTTCCGGTTCATATTCCGATTTCCGTACCAAGTACTTCGTTTGTTCTATCTTCATTTTCTCCTTCTAACATGCAGTTATACAACCTACAGCAGTATTTCCATTGTCAAGTACTTTTGCGACCTTATGTATTGCAATTGAAATTTCATATAAAGCGTTAAGTGTACATTACGTGTTTGCAGGTATAACATTTACGTTGTGTATCTCTTACGAAACCTTCTCTCTTCATACCCAAGACAAAATGTAATCCTTACAATAAGCCGAATTCGCAGTTTTCAAGTACAGATCACTAAAAATTATGTCAATCTCTATTTGAAGGGCTTGAATCAAAAGGCGCTACATCCACTTTCATGAATTTGACGAAAAGGTATTTTTTTTCCGCCGAAGTTTGTACACTAGCCTTTGGGAAAATACAAGAGCCCAGGGGGGCACGACGCTCACCCGAGGTCTCGCAAACTATCTATGGTACCCATAGAAAAAACATCAGTTATACATATAGTTTTGGCCCTTGAGCCTAATATCTAGGCACCAACGTAGCCAAATGAACCGGTTAAAAAAATGTGCATCCCCTTGCCATATAGCTGATTTTGCCAAGTTAAATTAAATTCTAACATCCGTTTTTATAAAAACAAGGCACGCCCTTGTATCTTAACATTTGACGTTTGACCTACTTATGTGACCTTGACCCCAATTTATCATTGAGGTCACTATACATGTAGCATCTACCATCCAAGTTAGTCACAAATGGGTCAATACCACCCAAAGAAGAAAATTGCAGGTATATTCTATCATTTGTCCTTTGACCTACATATGTGACCTTTGACCCCCAAATAACATTGAGGTCCCTGTTAGGCATCTACCACCCAAGTTTGGTTACAAATGGACTTGTGGTTAGAAAGGTACCTAGTTTGGGCCCTTATGGGCCCTGCCTCCCTGGGCCTCCAGGGGGGCCTGGTGTACCATTCCAGGAACCCTCTATCCCCTCCCTCCGAGGATCATTCCCATCAAGTTTGGTCTAAATCCATTGATGTGAATGTGAATTACTCCCATAGGGCCCTACCCCCAAACTTTTGACCCCCCCCCCCTTAGGGGCCAAACGGGGCCACCCTGGGCATTGTCATGAAGAACATTAGTTCTATTCAGCACATATAGAGGTATATCTACACACAAAGTGGCTTAACTAAACTATTTCTGGATCTAGAGAAGATGTTTGAAACTACCTACTTTTGGCCATTTAGGGCCCTGCCCCTGGGCCCCCAGGGGGACCAGGTGTATCATTTGAGAACCCTTGAATCCCCACCCCCTAAGGATCATTCCTGCCAAGTTTGGGCCAAATCCAATCATGCATTTTGAAGAAGAAGCTGAAAATGTGCAAAAGTTTACGCACGACGCACGACGCACGACGGACGAAAAGTGATCGCAAAAGCTCACTTGAGCCTTTGGCTCAGGTGAGCTAAAAACTAAAACAAGCAATGTTGAGCATGTTGAGTATTTGCCTGTGCAATTTGTGCCAAATTTTATTCTGCAACTAGACAAATGGTTCGCCAATGTACTGGCGCTAATAACCCATTTTTCATGAAAAGTGGATTTAGCGCCTTTTGGTTGCAAGCTCTTCATTTATATCCTTCGTTTACTAGTGACTCACAACAATTATTGCCATTCTCTTTCGGAATTGTCTGAGACTTGTACTGTGTTCACTGCTTTTGCTTCTCAGGGCTAAGGTTAAAATTTTGTCCTCATCTGTCGCTTTACTTTATACGTTTCATTTCACGAATATTTTTGCTTCACACTTACGTAAGGAAAATAACGAAGATCTATATGCCCCGAGCCCGAACACCTGTTCGACTAGGACAAAACAGTAACAACCCAAGGAGAACATCACGTGCGACTTGTATTACGAATCTCCCGTCTGGGGCAAAATAAGGAGTTGGAGGTCATATTTCAGAAACTATAGGTTTTAAACTCTACACCAAGGTGTTGTTGCCCGATATGGATACAAGATATCGTCCTACAGTACCTGGCAGAAGGCTATTAGCAAATGCCACAAACAGAAGGGTGTTAACAGTAAATTGCTTCTAACTTAAAAAAAAAATAGTATTCAATATTTCGGCCTACATACTGACATCAAAGACCCCAAAAATCACAATTTCATGTGAAATAAGCCAATGGTTGTCACAAGCAAGTTACTGTTAACAGGTTAACGCCCTTCTGCTTAGATCATTTGCCAACTACTTCTATTTGGTGTACGATGATTATGGTGTAAATTCTCACGATGGGTGCCGTACGATTAAAGACACTATATAACAGTGTGGAGCCTTATTTAAAAAATTGTCAAACCTTGCTTTCTGACATATCTGGTAGTGTTGTGATGGACAAATAACACCTTTAGAACACAAAAGTTTGGACAGTTATGCTGTCACTAGTACAATATGTGCAGATTCAAATTGCATCATTAATTTCCTATCGGGCGATAGGAAATTCTGCAACACAGCAGTCTATGGGGAAAGCTGGAATGTCTCTCAATGATTTTTCTTTTTAAAGCACTTATGATCGTTTTAAACTGCATTTTTGTTTCAGGGCTTCATTTTTTAGACCATCGTCAGAGACACTGGTAGCATGGGGAATCATGCAGCTCAGATCTTTTAAACTGGAAACACTGTTATACAGTGCCTTTAATTGTCTCTAGACGATACAACTGATTTATACAATCATGGACAAAAGTTTGGATTTTTTTTTCTACCAAAACTCAGTTTTCAATCAAATCAAGAACAGGTTTCTTGTTCTCAAATAGAACAAGGGGAGGTGCCACAGGGGGGCAGGGGGAGGCGGCAGCCCCCTATTTTTTTAACTTATCAAAACGACGGGAATTTTACTGTTTTCGAAAACTTCGCACCCCCTATTCAGCTTTTGTTGTTGATTTGTGCCCCGCTTTGTTGGCTTGCAGTTCGACTGGTAAACTTTTTTGGGGAGCAGGCAAAATTTTCCCGACGGATTTCGCCCCTTCTAAAATTTTACTCTGGCGCCACTTCTGAGTAGAGCTCATTTGAACCTAGAAATGAACTGTTCTGTATAAGTGATTGCTCATTAATCGTAAGAATCTGCACTTTAAAACAGGGCTATGCGAAGAAATCAAAAATACTTTTGTCCATGACTGTATTTTACTATACCCGAGTTTTAAAAAAAAAACAAAAATCATCTTGAGTTACTCTTTAAAAAAAAAGCGATCGAAATACTAGTTTTTTTTTCTTCGTCGACGGCGTGGAAGCTGACTCACGACCGTAACTGACATATCGATCAAATTTGGAGGCCCCTTGTATTTCATCCTTGATTTGCGCAACCGACAAAAGGAGTGATCATAAAATTATGAATGCAATGTGAACAGACTGATTTTTTTACCTCTAGCAATGAAGGTGAGAAAATACATTTCACTGGAACACTATGCAACACTTTTCAAACATTTTTACACGAATTTATTGCATTTTAATACGAATGCTACGCAAATAACAGCGTATCGGTAACAGGTCCCTGGGAGCAAAGGCACATTGGTGCTTACCGGAAATCTTAAAAGCCCCCTGTCATGACACAATGGAACAACGCCCTCCTGTGACTAAACCAATAAGAAGGATGCACTAATGATACCCATAATGCAATAGAAACAGCCATGTGGTGTGGAAAAAACAGCATTTGTTTTCCTCCTGCATTGTGTAGACTATTGGCTCTGCAACAGTCCATGTTCATAAATTTGTTAAGTCATCTACCTTGATGTCTGATTCCGAAGCAGAATACATATTGGTCGCAATATGTTTTCATAACTGTATAAACAAAACCACCGTTTTTAAGGACGTTCGACGCGTGATTGACAAGTCTCGAATTGGGAAATCCTGAGGTGGGTGGGGCAGCCTGTGCCCTTGGGTAGCTCCAAGGTTGTGTTTCTGATTTGCACACCCAACTGGGCAATTCCGTGAAAAAATGTTAACCGGGCTCATCATCATGAAATCTGTAATAATTCAAAAAAAATGTATATGTGCTACAATGAAAGATTTGATATCACACAACACAACTTATCAAACTCTTTAATTTGAGTGGTATTTGAATACATTCGAAGTATAGTTAGACATACTTTTCTTTAAAAAAAAAAAAAATTCTTGCAAAATTTTCTCATCTTTTTTGAAAAACACACAATCTTTGAGTCTCATTATTTCACATTCAACAGCACTTCAGAATTAATTTGTAGTAGTTTATAGTTAACAAAGGACCAAAAATGACTAATATTAGCTTTACATTGGTTATCAAATGCTTTCAAATACATGTATAAATATAATGACCTAAAAAAGTGGTCCGAGGTGTAATATCCGTAACATTCAAAATGCAATGTCCGTAACGCAACATTTTATGGTCCTGTATGTGAAATACTGAATGTGTTGTACTGAATTGTCATCCTACAACTTAAACAGGTCCTCAGCACCCATTTCAAAAGAAAATTGGCTTCACTTCATGCTTAAGCTCTCAGAATTTTTAAAAAATGTGTTGGTAGGTGAAAAGTCATGTCCGAAAAAGTAATGTCCGTAACGGCAGGCATTATATGTGCGATAACTACGAAATGATTAAAGTGATAGGCTAACGTTGTGGAGCTTCAATTTTAAAAATTGTCAAATTTTGATATCTGAACTACATAGCAGTGTTCATATGGACAAATAAACACCCTAGAATAAAAAAGTTTGGAAAGTTACACTGTCAATGGCAAGTTATGCATGAATAAACAATTAAAACTCGGGGCGAGTTTAAATAGCGTAGGTGTACACACAGTAAGTCTATGGGAGAAAATGGGCAGGTGAATCCGATCAACTTACGATTTTCACTTTTTTAAAGCACTAATAATCAGTTTGAAATACAATTTTTTTCAGGGCGTCATTTTTAGACCTTATCAAAGAATGGTAGCATGGGGAATCATGTAGCTCAGTTTTTTTTTTAACTGTGGTAAATGTTAGCCAATACCTTTAATAGAAACTAATTCAAATTTAAACAGTTAACACTTCAGGGTGAATTGTTTGAGATTACCAGAAATATAATGATAATTTCTAGAAATAAGCCCCCAAAGTTACAAAAAACTGTCTGAATGTAATGTCCGTAACGCTGGAATTGCCCAACTGTATTTGCTCAGGTTTGATCTAAAGAAACGATCATGAAAATACAGTGACTGTTCAAAATTTCGGATTCATACGTTGTAGAGTGTTGACATATCAACAATAAATCACTTGTAATTGGGCCGTTGCTCAATTTGTGTTTTGTAATAGTAGTCTATGTTTCAGACACTGAATGTAGCTTTCACAATTTTGAATTCGGTGTATAATAATAATAATGTAAAATAATGTAAAAACTGATTATGTTAGATTTTGAAAATAACTAATTATCACACAGGTACGTCTTTATCATTGATTTAAATTCATCGAAGTCGGTCATTTATCTTATAGTCCAATCGTAAGATTGTAAGCTTTGACCAGCAGGTAATCCAGTTTTTAGGTTTTTTTAGGTGATACACGAATCAGGTCTGGCATTCAGAATAGGTTAATTTTTGTCAGCGCTGATTTTCACAAAACCTGAATTTTCAGCTACAATGCTTTTTGTAGTGGGTGAAGATTATTTTTTATCTTTAAATTATAATGATTTAGCTTTATTTCGTGGGGGGGGGGGGTTACGAAATCATCAGATATTTTATGTACAACACACCCGAATACCAGAATTCATGCAGTATTTATTTGAGAAATCAGATATCTTTACTACGTGCCACACTTAAAACCAAGAATAATTTGTAAAACATTAGTCCACAGTGAAATCAGACCTCTTTGTCTTGGTTGTTGTTTTGAAAAAAAGATCACAATGTGAAGAAAATGAAACTTTTTGATAGTATCGAAAGTCTCCTGATTTGGCTCCTAATTTATCAGGCTTGGCTCCCATTCTACCTCTAAAATCGAAATCGTTCAGTTTATTCAAGCGATTGTAATTAAATATGAGTAGTTTCTCATACCTAATATATTATAAAATCACAACAAATTTGGACAGTTCTGCAAGACCAGAACTTGCGCGTTACGTTTTGTGTGGATCAAAATGATTATGACTTTCGTTAATGCAAATGTTTCGATTACATACAAATCATAATACATGTAGGCCTATATCAACCACACCCAATAATTGTTAGATCAATTTCCAAATTATTGTGACCTACTTCTAGACTGTGGTGGTTACTAAATACTACGTTCATTATTACGAGCTCTACAAGTTTTTTTATTGCACCCTTTCATGAAAAATGCCAATCTGTATACTTTGCTCGTGCTTCTGCTCAGGATTCTCTGAACTCACATGGAAAAACGGGTAGTTTTGTTATTAAATATAGATTAAAGCGATGCCAAGAGGGCCATGTGTTTTGAAGACACGATTGAAGAGAAGGGTTTATGGGCCGGTTATGGGCACCCTCAACACCCTGCTCGAGCTAGTTCACATCTTGACATGGATCTGTGGCAGCTGTGCAGGGCACGCTTGCACTCCAGACGGAACACATGCCCCCCACACAGGGGCGGCGCCAGACTAAAATCATAGGGAGGGCGAAAACCAATGGGGTGCGGAAATGTCCAAAAGGCCAAAATTTCATGAAAGCCCCCATGATTTTCTGATTTTTGAAAATTTTTGGGGGCGGCCGCCCCATCTGCCCCACACCATGTGGCGCCACCCCTGCCCACACGTGTCTTAACCCCCTTCCCCCAGACGTACGTCACCCAGTATATAGAGTCCATGCGTCACCCAACCTGTAGCATAGGGCAAGTGACGTTTCTATGGGGATGTAATAGGTAATCATCCCCTGGCTGAATTTACGTGTGTATCGGAAGGAAGACGGCAATGCTTCATGTCGTAGCACATTTGGAGAAAGGAAGACATTGTTAGGTGCATTGTTGACAGACAAATCTTGACGACGACCACTTCGAATCAAATCACCACACGGAAAACGTATGCGTCTGTGGTTTCTCTTGCTCGCCTTATTAGACTCGGACCTTCCACACAGCCTATATTACAGGTCCATGGTCATAGGGATCGAGCTACAACGACAGCACGATTGTTTTAAAGCAATTCAGTTCTTGGCATGTATTACACGAACATTGAATGAAGAGATACTTGGATAAATGGCTGCTGTTAAACCTCATGCGAAATGCCCATTTCATTGAAATTATTTGAACAAGTTATTAGGAATCTTTTTAAACATCTGAACTCAATCAGTTACTGCCAAGTGCATGCAAACCTTTGTTGGATTTCACGAAATTTTTACAGTATCATTACATGGAGTGTTACCAATTCTTCTCCTCTCTTTCGGCCACTCCCATATAAGGGGTCGCCACCACGAATACAGTCTCTTTAGATTGACGTACCGTATTCTGTGATATCTCCTCTGCCACTCCAATCACCCTCATATCCTCCCTTTAACCACGTCCATAAACTTCCTTTTCGATCTACCTCTCTTCCTTTTTCCTATACAGTGTGTATCAAAAAAAATTGCGCAAGTAAAAACCGCCCTCTTTGGCAATTAGAAAATATTCTTGTGACATGGTGCTTACGTCAACATAAAGTGCATAGTCTTAGCTTTCAAATACCGTTAGTTTTGTTTAATTTGCTAGTCTTAATCTTGAGATATGTTAATTTAAATAAGAAGGGGTGAAATCGCGATTGTGCCACGTTTACTACAGTCCCGAGTAAAAGTGACACAATTGTAATGCCACCCTTTTGTTGTTGACAACATATCTCGAGATTAAAACAAGCAAATTGAACAAAACAAATGGCATTTAAAAGCTAAGACTTTGCCCTTGACGATGATATAAGCATAGTGTCACCAGAATATTTTATAATTGCCGAAGAGGGCGCTTTTTACTTGCAGAATTTTTTGAGTCATGCTGCAGCATGTCTCAAAAAATTCTCACAAACTCATTCCTAATTTTGTCCCTGCCTATCACACCCCAAGAAAATCGAAACATCTTCAACTCTGCTACATTGAACTCTTTGCCAATTATCATTTCCTTAAGTTCATGAGTGTGAGTCATGTTCCTATACTGATTTGTATAGTTCTCAATTAAAGCACATGACCTGTCACGGTCACGGCTGGCGTTCAAGATCATAAAGTGATCAGTAATTACGCTAAGTGTTCTGATTAAAGCTTATCCTTTAACATCATGATGCTTTATGGTGATCAACAGTGGCACTTTAGGGTTGTGACGTCCACGGCGTACTCCCATGTGGTCTGTCTGTACCATCTGAATCACGATCGTGTCTGTCGTCCGTTCTCTATTTTCAGTTCGGCAGTTCTGTCGATTGAATTTGATCTCTGGTGTCTCGTAAGCCAATTACTAGTCACAAACTACAACGGGGCACCAAAATCCGTGGGGGTAATGTTTATTAGAGTTCAGACCTAAACGAATCCCTTTGTTTTAATTCAATTCAAGACTTTATTTCAAACTTAAGTGCACATAGCCGATGTCTACAGAACAAGGTGATCAAGTGTAACATGGTAAAAGATACAAGCAGATACGTGTAAAGGGGATACATATACTAATTCTTTCTACAGCAAAAAAAGAAAGGACAAGTAGAAGAGGATAAATGAAATTCATGATATAATTATAATACATGAAAATGATACATATAGAATGTAAACAAAAATCCATCGTTTGTCAGCAGACTGTTGAGCCAACTTTTTTAAAGGTCTGAGGAGTACTGCCAAACAATAGATTCACTTCAGCTTTTATGATACAATTCCTAGAGTTGTCTACTTGTCTACCCTCTGCATGAATCGAATACATGTATATACATGAAGTTTCTCAGTACAGCCTCATAGGCTGGAATGCTTGAGTCGGCAAATATCCGACTTTACTGAGGTATCCGGGTACCCTTAGCAATATTCCCATTGCACCATTCGAGATAACTCCTTCATCACAGTCTAGTCTTGCTTACGCCATTGAATCTTGTCACTCGGACTCCCCTTCTGCAGTAGCGTCGGAATCACAGGCAAACACAATGCATGGGGGGGGGGGGCAAGCCTTTGATGTCGACAAAGGCTCCCCCGTGCATTGTGTTTGCAAGTGATTTCGACGTCACTGCCCCTCTGTTTTCATTTGTCTTAAAGATGACCAAATTCATCTCATCCAGTCCATCACAACAGTTCCTCTTACCAACAATAAAACATCGTATCCTCTCGTCCTCCTGGATACAATTAGGGCGTAATATGGGGAGTGCACCGAGTGTACGTGCCCCCTCCTCACGGCTGAGGCAGATGAGTTCCACCCCTGGCAGGTAAAAATACATTTGCACCCTCCCCCCCCCGCCCTTCTGCTTCTTACAGTTGTTTTCTAAATCCTGGTTAGACCTCCCCAAGATGTGCACCTCCCCATGCCCACACCAGTTTACGCCCTTGTGGATACCGGGGAAATTCTCTCCAATGTACTGGTCCTTGTCTTTCGCACTGCACCTACAAACCTCGAATACCTTCTTCAGGATCATGATCCAACTGACCATATACCTTGGCTTGGTTCCTCCCATTTAAATCTTCTACGAGAACCCAATTGCATTGCTCCATTGGGTACAAACCCTTTGCCGTTTAAAATGGACCTTCTCTGTGAAACGTCCTACCCATCACTCTCAAAGAGAATACTTCTCATGTCACATTCAAGACTTAAAGATTTAAAGAGAATTTCTTCAAATAATATCTTGTATCGCCTTCTCCTGTATACAGAGTAATATTCACTTTAGTAGGAAAGGGGGCATTTGCTTCAGTCAGGATCGTCAATGCAGGACAATCAGGGTGCGCCGTGGGTCCTTACCTTACATTTTTGCTTTGTATTGCTGTATCTTTTGGGGGTTGTTGTTTTTGTTATAATAAGTTAAAAAGTATAGTGCAAAATTCGTCCTTGGAAGTATGCAAAGCCTTGTCTAGTTGGTAGACTCACGGAAAATTGTACCCCATGAAGGTTTCACATCCAATGTATTCATTTATTTCACTGTCATCCAGGGTGGAAAGAATTGATTTCAGAGGAATTGTCTAACTCACAAAAACAAATACTTCAACTGGGATTCGAGTTGAGGATTGCTGGCAACAGAAACCACAGTTTTAACCACGTCAGGACCTATTCAACGTTTATTTTGCTTTCTACTTTCTTGCCAAATTATGTTAACACAGAAATGGATGGATATATATCATTGCAATTGTTCGCAATTAATCCTTCATTACCAGCCAGATCTATCGATGGTATACTTTCACGGACAACTAATTGAGAATTAACGTTTCGTCTACATCCTAGATGATCCTATTATAACTTTTTGGTTTAACATATCTAACTCTTCAATAGTATATTTGCAAAGAGAAGACCTTATGTGTCCCAGTATGACAATATTTGGAGGGAAGCCTAGTATTTTAGATGAACCAGATTAAAATGCGTCAAAAACTACACTGCTATTTATTGCTTTATGACTCACGTCCCGGTTATACGAGGTTCCTTTGCTCAGGTTGTAGTAACCCAAGCATTATTTCCGAAGCTATCTGAAATGTGCAGAGCAAAGGTCAGTCTACCGCAATATCTATAGGGCCCAGATACATTTTGTTGATGTTGAAAGTGGTATTTCTTACATGGATCTTATCATTGTCAGATGACGATCATAGTTGCTATTAAAGGTAAATGACATGATTGGGGGTAGTCCTCAACTTGGGATTCATGAAGCTACTCTAGAATCAAGTAAACTATGCAAGGATTCTCCTGTGAAAATCTTGTAGTCAAACGTTGGCTCATTCTAAAATCACTAATGTCCTTCGTGGCAGGCAAACCTGCTGTGTGGCTCTCTATGGGTCCTATTTTTTATCGTGCCCCGATAAAATCAAAATACTAATTAATATGTTCATGCTTGTTTCTCCTTAAGTAAAACAAATTAGAGACAAATCCTTCCAGCTGGGAGATCCACTCCAGTTGATGTATAGTTGATATATATTATTTCAACTCATTTGGTTCTTGGGGCATTTTCAAGTGTTCACTATCATGTCACTGACCTTTAACATGTGTTATAGCATCACACACAACAGAGTATAAACAGAATCCTGCTTAGTTTTCGAACTGGAATTGTCTTTGGTGACAAAATGACTAACATTGCTCATTTTCCACATTTTAAACGACAAGGTTGTCAGGCTTCATGATGTTGAAATAATTGTAAAGGGTCTAAGAATTAAAAATCCTACAGATATTACAAAACCTGGTTATTTTGATAAGAGAGATCGGGTGACCGTCAATGACTCTCGAAAATGTCTGATCTGATATTGTTTCAATTGAAATAAGAGAATGCAGGAAGATATTTGCATTCCGCCTAAAATCCAGCCGGATGGTGTATATTCCAAAATAGATACATAGATACAATGCAAGGGACAATTCTATAAATAATGCTGAAGTAGTGACTGTAAGCACGGTAATGATCTTGATTATGGGACGAAAATACGGATGTTTGGAACCTGATATACATTTCCAAGTGTAAGCTTCATTATTTCCTCTATTAGTTTTAGAGGCCATAATGGATGAAGTATTTTGATCTATCGTGATTTTATGATGAAGCGAAAACTTAAAATACGTCAAAGTTTGTATGTTTTATGGACACGATACCATGGAAACCTCAAAACTAAATCTTCATAGCATTCCTGATTTGGTGTTTGGTGGATCTGTTCGATTATTTATATCATTGCTATGATTACTGGTGTCTATCATGGATTTCTCTTCATGCATTGAGTATTTATAATATCCACGTCTCCATTCTAAAATTGTTACAATACAAATTTAATCACCTTTTTTCTCTTCTTTCCATTTAGCCATGAACCTTGGTAAGGTTACACATGTCAAAGGTATCGCCCTGGACCAATACAGTATATAATCGGAAAAAATCTACTGATTATACTTGATTTTTAATATTTTTTATATATCTTGGATTTGGCTCTTTTTGGAATGGAACATGGATTTAGCTCCTTGTGGAATGAAACGGATTTCAATTTATCTCCTTTTGGAATTGAACATGATTTTTAACCTAAAAATTTTCCATCTTTCTGCTGGAAATTTTCAATGAGATATAGTGTATTTTGTTCCCATGTAT